>JAAAWM010010580.1:0-45052 GCA_036873465.1 Thinopyrum obtusiflorum
GGGCCTACTAAGTTGACGCGGATGGAGGGCTTTGTCAACTTAGTCAATATGAATGATTCTAGCTCCAGTGACCATACGATGTCCATCCAACGGTCGTAGTGCTTCTTCAACCTCTGCTCTTCTTGCTCCAGCCGCCCAAACCAGCGCCGGTCGTACCGCGTGCTCCTGCCTCCCGTGGCCGGCTGTGATGACGCGGAGGCATCACCGCCCCCAACTACTCCCACCGCTGGCCAGGCCATCCCTCCACTCACCCACACCCCCTCTTATTCTGTGGCGACGGCAGCCTCACACCGCAGCCGAACCAGTGAACCCTCGTACTCCTCTCCGCGTGGTCATCCACTGCCACGTCTTCCCAGGCTCCACGTCGTCCCCTTCCTAGGCCTCGCCGTCGTCCACCGCCCTGGTGCTCTCGGCGCGGCATGGTCAACGTGGTCAAGGAACGACTTCCATCGGAAGAGTACTGTATGTGGAGAGGCTGACAGCTGGGTCCACGGCCGCAGCAAGGAAGTGCCACCTTATTATGCGGAAAATATTGATTCCTCCACCTGACAGCAGGGACCCAACGGACGGGCCACCGTATTTCCCGAAAAAAATGTTTCCCCCGACTGCTGGGACCCACCAGCTACATCTTCGCACGCAAGGAAGTGCGTCCCTATTACGGGCAAAAAAAAATGATTCGCCCCCTGACTGCTGGGACCCACCAGCTACATCTTCACACGCAAGGAAGTGCCTGACAGTCGGGACCCACCTGGTCGAAGCATACGTAGCGTTGTCATTCTGGTCGCGAATGTGTATGTACATACGATCGGTCTGTCTGCAGGCTGCAGCGATGAACCATGGCCATGTAAGGAAGGGCACGTGTCGTAGTAGAGGCGCGCACTTAGCATGTACACGTACGTACAGCCAGGGTGCAAGAAAGTAAATACGGCCACATACATACATACGGGCGGGGTCTCGAACGCCTACTCGTGCATATGTACGGCCAGGGCTCGTGTACATGGCTGGGTCGGAACGGAGAAACTGTGTCGTGGGGGGGGGGGGGGGGGGGGGGGGGGGGGGGGGGGGGGGGGGGGGGGGGGGGGGGGGGGGGGGGGGGGGGGGGGGGGGGGGGGGGGGGGGGGGGGGGGGGGGGGGGGGGGGGGGGGGGGGGGGGGGGGGGGGGGGGGGGGGGGGGGGGGGGGGGGGGGGGGGGGGGGGGGGGGGGGGGGGGGGGGGGGGGGGGGGGGGGGGGGGGGGGGGGGGGGGGGGGGGGGGGGGGGGGGGGGGGGGGGGGGGGGGGGGGGGGGGGGGGGGGGGGGGGGGGGGGGGGGGGGGGGGGGGGGGGGGGGGGGGGGGGGGGGGGGGGGGGGGGGGGGGGGGGGGGGGGGGGGGGGGGGGGGGGGGGGGGGGGGGGGGGGGGGGGGGGGGGGGGGGGGGGGGGGGGGGGGGGGGGGGGGGGGGGGGGGGGGGGGGATCTCCACCATCGACCTCCTCCAGCCTCCACGGGCTACTGTTCATCCACCGTCAACCTCCTCCAGCCTCCACCTGCGACTGTTCATCCACGGGCTCCTGTTCATTCAGCCTCCACCGCGTGCTCCTCCACCGACTACTGTTCAACCATCCCTCTCCACGGGGTCCTATTCAACCACCCCTCCACGGGCTACTGTTCATCCAGCCCTCCACTGGCTATTGTTCAACCAGCCCTCCACGGGGTCATCCTGTTCATCCAGCCCTCCACGGGGTCCTGTTCATCCAGCCCTCCACCGGCTCGATCGATCGGGGTCCTGTTCATCCAGCGGCAACACCACGGGTTCCTGTTCATCCAACCCCCCACCGGGAACTGTTCATCCAACCCCCCAGCAACGCTCACTGTCCATCCAGAGGCAGCAGGTTCGATCGGCTTCAATTAGCAATAGTAATGAAGGAATCGCTCGATCGGGTTCAGTTAACAGCCATCGATCGATCACTCGGGTTCAGTAACACGTAGCCTGCAGTGTAATCTCTCGGGTTCAGTAGGCGAACGCCTCGCACGGGTTCAGTTAGAGCCCAACGCCTCGCACCCATGCGTGTACGTGTACGAGAGAAACGCGCATCGCTCGGCCCCCGACCACCCACCGTAATCGGGAACTCCCCGATATTTTCCTCGCCCTCGCTTCTACCACGGTTTTTTCCGTCATGGACGGCCCAAAGAATGTCATGCAGCTGCGTCTCCGGCCCGCCCAGGATGGAAAGCCCATTTTCTGTCATGATTTTTTGTCATAGAAGTAGGAGCCCACCACATCTATGATGATACCGGGTTTTGTCACAATTATCGTCATAGAAGTGTCATAAGTATGATAGAAAAAAATTGTTCGGCCCAAAATGTCACATATGTGTCTTGTTTTTGTAGTGGAATGGGAGGAGGGGCAGCGTTTAGGCCATCGTCGACAGCGAGGGAGGAGACCCACTGCCAGCCACAACATTATCTCTGGCCGAGCGCCGGCGCGGGAGGTCCTCCGATCCCTTCGTCGCTGCCCTAGTGTGGGCGAATCCGGCCTCCTGCTGCCCAACTATCCACATCCCGATGACCTTCAGGTATATCTTCCTTCGAAACCGGCCTAGCTCTACTTCCCAAGCTCGCTACCTCGCTGCATGTGCATCATTTTCTACCTCTCAGCCCCTCTCGATCGGATGGTCCAACGTCACCTAATTTTTTTTTCTATTGTTAGAGGTAAAGATACTTCATGGAGTGGAGCATGTGCGTGTAGTTCAAATTTGAATTATGCACATTAAATGCCCAAAAACTCAATTAATGCATAAAAAGGCCAAACGAACCCGGAATAATTCCAAATTTAAAGACGACGCTCATGTAGGAGTAGTTGCATGTCACTGTACGTAAATGTTCTAGCAATTCAAACACCATCCTTTCCCTCCGTAACAACATAATGAAAAAATCAGGTATACCACAAACAGTTTACTAGAAAGAATCATGTGGGATGCGATACAAAATATCTTGGCACACCGTCTTGTCTGGCTTACGCATGAAGCTTTGTTGTCTACAGTCCACCGCCCCCGCTGGAACCACACTTGCGCGCCAGTTTCTCGCGGCACCGAACGAAATTTTTTTGCCACCGCGGAAATATCTATCTCCCCGCCCCCTCCCTCCCACCAAAAGCCACATTTCCACTGTTCCTCCTTGCTTTCCAAGTTCAAACCTTCACTACTGCTTACTGGCAGCTCAGCCTCGTCGCCAGCGACCCATCTTCTTGCAGCGCCGCCTCCTCGCCGGCTACCCTTCTTCTTGCAGCACCACCTCCTCGCCGGCGACCCTTCTTCTTGTAGCGTCACCTCCTCGCCGGCGACCCTTCTTCTTGCTGCATGGCCTCCTCACCACCGACCCTTCTTCTTGCTGCACGGCCTCGTCGATATGGTCAGGTAATCGACACCCCACCCACACCATCCTCCTTCTTTCCCGTCTCACATGCCCCGACCGACGGCACGACACCTTCCGCCGAAAACGCTGTCCCCCTCCTCCAAATTAAGCGCCGCCCACAGCCATTTTGCACATAGTATAACGTGGAGCTCAGTAGCATGCGGCCGCACGTGCGCACGAGGTCGCTATGGCTGCCATGCGTGCCGACCGCCAGATCTTGGAGGAGCACCTCGTCTTCGAGGCCATCGTCAACACCGCCACGCGGTTGTCTACTTTAAAATACAGTTCGTGTTGTTTTCTCGAGGCCACCGCCAGTGCCTTCTAGTGATTTGTCCTCTGTCATGTTAATATGCAATCTGATGTTCAGTTAATAGTTTAGTCCTCTGAAATGTAATGTTCAGTTAACACTTTGGTCCTCTGAAATGTAATGTTCAGTTAAAAGTTTGGTCCGACAATTGCTACATTTCGTAGTACTATTCTCAAGCATTCTTTGTTTTGTTAACTGTCTTATCTTCTAGTACATATTTCTATTCTACAATGTCGTGATCAGTTAACTATTTTGGTTCATTTGGTCTCCTGTCCATTTAACTGTTTTGTCGTGGAATTGTCACGGCAGATGTCCTAGTGTGAGGACTTAGTCATGGAGCCATCGCGACGAGGTTAGCTTAAAGGGGTTAAACGGGACAAAGGACACGAGGAGTTTATACTGGTTCGGCCCCTTGCGGTGAAGGTAAAGGCCTAATCCAGTTTGAGGTGGTATTGTTGATGTTTTGATTACCAGGGAGCGATTACGCTTGACCTAGCTTTCGATCTCTTCTCTCTTGCCCTAAGCCGCTGCCGGGTCGTCCCTGGTTGACGCCCAGCGGCCTACAGAGTCCCGGCCGGCTCATAAACAACGTGTCCGGCCTGGTGACTAATTATACTTGCCTTACAATATAAGTTATACATATATGGCGGTTTCCACTTATGGGCTTTAAGCCGCCTCTGGGCTTTGAGCCCTTTAACAAGTCCGCTTCATGAACTGCCATCTTAACATCTTCATGGGCTTCGTCTTGATGAACCGCCATTGGGATAACCCGGCCCCTCCTGGGCGGGTCATACTCAATAGTCATATCCCCAACATTAGGCCCCAGGTTGATTTGAACTTGTTCATGTCAATCTTCAAACACTTAGAAAAAATCCTTCTTTGTTTGTTCTCACGAGATATCGTAACCCGCCATGACGTCATCTCCTGGAATCTCAGAAACCCGCCGTGACGTCATCTGTCATTAATTTTGCACAATACTCAGCATATCTTAACAGATCCTTATCTTTAATAACCATCCCAAAAATTGAGGCGTTTCCATCGTGACGTATCCATTTTTTGGTCTCCTCGATTCCCGCGCATGCCACTTATCCTTCCAGCCTTATAAATAGGGCCATGGGTCCCTTTTTTCCCCCTTGCCTTTTCATTTCTTTCTTCTTCCTCGCACCGCTCCAGCGCCCGAGCTCCACCGCCGTCCTCGACCTCCACTACTGCATCGACAATGGTCGCTGCATCAACCTGATCTGTCCAGAGCTTGGTCTCGCGCCTCCGCCGCTTAACAGCTCAGGTAGGTTTCCCTCCTTCCCTTTCCTCTAGATCTCATTAGGGTTTCCTACAAGTTCGTCGGAGTTCATCCTTGTTCTTCGCTGTAGATCACAACTTTGATTCAGACTTAGCACTCCTCATGTATGCGGCAGTCGTAATACTTGCCTTTGTTATTAGACCATCTCCTTTGCGTAAGAAAAACCAATCTGAACATATGAACTGCTCGAGCACTATAATTTAGGTCAAAAATATTTTCCATTATCTGAAGTGTCGCAGATCCGAAATCCTAGCATCAATCTATGAAACCTGTTTGCTTCAACACTTAGTAGAATTCACTCTTGATAGATCTTGAATACCATTGCTGTCATGGTGGCTTACATCACCAGTTATAATTTAGTCATATGTCATTAGGCCCCGTTTAAGCTGCCAATCTGAATATATACTGCAGTGTTTATTTCCGGCTTAATGAAACAACGTAAACCGGCAAATTTTCTTTCTTTTAGGCTTCTTCCTTCACAATGCCGAAGATAGTCACTTCATGCAATTGGGTTCCTTCTGTCGTCACCGAAAACACGCTCAAGGATTTTGTTAAGATCGGCTTCTTACCAGCAAAAGACATTCTGCATTGGTGCGCTCCCAAGCAAAATGAGAAAAAAACTCAGCCGCAGGATGGTGAGATCATTGTTTTTACTGATCTTATGAACCAAGGCTTCTCACCACCTGGATCTAAATTCTTCCGAGACATTCTGCACTTCTTTCAATTGCATCATCAAGATATCGGACCCAACTCCATGTCAAACATCTGTAATTTTCAAGTCTTCTGCGGAGTATACCTTCAAGAGGAGCCCAGTGTTGAACTCTTCAGAGAATATTTTTATCTGAACCGGCAGAATGAATTTACCAACGGACCCAGCTTAGAACTTGGCAGGGTATCAATTCAATGGAGAAGAGATGCTATCTTCCCCTACGCTCGCCAGCCAAGTCACCCAAAAGATTGGAACCAAACATGATTCTATTGCAAAGATACCTCTCCGACTGACGAGAATCATCTGCCGGGTTATCGCGTCCAGCGGCTCGACCCAAAGCATCATCTTCCTGAAAAGCTTACCTCTGCCGAACGTGCCAAGCTTGCCCCCACTATTGCAAAGGTCAGGAAATGGTTTAACCGGTGTTGACTTGGTTCGGTGCTGGGTTTCTTGGCGAATCATACCCTTGAGCCGCCGCCCCGGCTTAATGTGTACCTACACGGGTGGTGCAAAAGATCCACTGCGCCACAGCTCCATGTGATTAACTGATGATGCCATCAATGAAATGACAAAGACCCTTCCGAACGAGAGCCTGGAGAGCTGCAGCAAAGTGGGACTGAACCCTTTTTGCAAGCTTAACCCGCCACCAGATGTAAGTCTCTAAATAACTTATTTCACCTTATTACTCAAATGTTCAACTCACTCAACTTTTTTGATGATTTTCACAGGCTAAATCCGATTTTTGGAATAAAGCATATGACCATGAAGCTGCCAAAAAGGCGAGGGCCAAAGTGAAAGCCGCCAAGAGAGCCGCCAAGAAGAATAAGAGGAAATTGAGCACTTCCGATATGTTTGAGCTGGACGATAGTTCTGAGTCGGAGGTAGCCCTTGATTCCCTTGGCTCCTTTTTCAACCATCTTATTGACACTGATTATTATCAGGATGACACGGGGGCCAGTCAAGCGGTCGAAGAAGAGGTAACTATTATTTCCTATGACTCAGCGCCTTTGCCAAGACAGAAAATTCGATGGGTAACCCGGAAAGTAAGCTTTTCACACCCCTTAGCTCATTTGGATCCTCACTTTCTTTTGAAGCAACAGCAGCACGAGAACCGGCGACAAACCCAGACCAGCGGAGGTGAAGAATTATCCTCCGGCTTACCAAATACTCCAGCTCCGCGAAAACGTCGAAATGAGGTCCTTCCAAATTTAAACTATTTTTATCCACTGGCGGGTCTCATTCGCCAGCCGCTTAATTCTTCCGATTCCAACTATCAGGAGGCTTCTCGCTCTTCTTCCGGCTACTCATCACAGACCCAGCTGCCGGCTTTCAAAACTGCCCCTGGGTAATAATAATTACTTATTATTCTCTGCTTCCTTATGTTCTCATACTTGTACTGACCTCTCATAACCCATGCAGTGGAAAAGCAAAGCCTAGCAAGAAGGCAAAGGTGATCAAGCTGGCGAAAGACCCCAAAGTCCATGAACCGGAGCAGCAAATCCCGGCATCTGACACCTCCGTGTTACAAACTGAAGAGCTTGTCCAAGATGTTCCACCAGAAATTCCTGACCTCTCCAGTGACCTCAATCCTGTGACCACGGAATCAACAAGCCCAATTAAACCTTCGGGAACACATGCCGACGATGTTGTGATCACTGGCATCGGCTTTAAAGAACCGGGAAATCCCACTGTCTTGGCCAAGCACTCTGCCAAACAGGAGTTCATTGAAAAGCGGAAAGTGAGATTTGACATCGCCAATTATTCTCAATTGAGTATTAGTGAAGTACTCTCTGGCTACCTCAACCAAGTGCACACCAGCCGCGACCTTGAAATTGATATGGTGAAGCAGATGCATCAAAAATATGAGGTATGAAATCCTCCTTTAATAAGTTATGTATATCCTGCCAGCCCCCAAGTCTACTGCGTATGATAGGATTGAATATGTTGTAGACTTAGAATAGCTATGAGTATAAGAAGCATCTTGGATAGAATCTTTCAAAGGCCGGCTTTCACTTTCAGAATTGAACTGGGCCTTTTACAATTGACATTGCATCCGTAGCCCCCAAGGACCGGTTTAATCAGCATGAATGAACTGGTACTATTCACCATTGTTTATAAATGAAAGCTTACTTGTGTAGTCCCCATGAGCCGGCTGTGGTTGTTTGCAGCACAACCGAGTCATCATAAAATGGTAATGAAACACGAGCAATATGCATTAGCCCCCAAGTGCCAAGTGCTCTTGCTTGCAAAGTACTTGGGACTTATTTATATTTTGCCATTTGTATGAAGAATGTTTCCGTATGCATTAGCCCCCAAGTGCCAAGCATTTTTGCTTGCAAAAGGCTTGGGACTTTATTCTTGTAACCCAAATATGAATATGATTTCAACTCTGTGCATACACAGGACGCCACTGCTCAACTTCAATCAGAATTGGCTGATGTGAAAACTCGACTGGAGCATCAAGAAGCTGAGACCCGGAAAGCCAACTCAAAGTTCAAATTTAGTCTGGAGGAGACAGAAAAACTGAAGACCGGTTTTGATGCTGAAAGAGCCGCCTGGGCTGAAGAGAAAACTGCTCTTACACAGCGGGCTGAAAAAGCGGAAGCTGATCTTCAAAAGGTGACCACTGAGCTTACCGGTTTAAAACACCGTGTATCCCAGATGGTTTCTGCTATCTTTGGTGAGTCGCCTTGCCAGTATCAACGTTGAATCTCTTCCTTGATGGTACAAACCGCCTCTAACCAATCCATAATTATTACTCAGGTCCCAGGAGCAGCAATCTTAGCCAAGAAATGCTTGTGAAGCTCAAGGTTGTATATACACTGGTTGAACAGTTATATGCTGGAACTCATCATGCGCTGGCCACGATTTCTCCAACGAATCAAGCACCCACTCTTTTGAGTGATGTTTTGAAAAAACTTTCAATTCTGCCTGCTAGGATTGAAGAAATGAAGCGGTCCTCTGCAAGAGCCGGTGCCGTTACGGCTTTAAGCCGGACCAAGGCATGGCAAGCAGAGCTAGACCCGGCCGAGCTAGCTACTGGGTATCCAAGTTCAAAAGAAGATGGCACTCCCTTTGATAAGAAAGACTTCGCGGCCTGCGTGAAGGAGATACGTCCCCTGGCCAGTCTGATTGCAAATGAAATGGATCTTTCCAGATATCAACCGGCTTTTGACATGGAGAATCAGAAGATGCCTACGCCGGCTTATAAAGTGATGGATCTGATCCCCCCAATCCGTAAGCATACTTTCGCCCCTGAAGTTGATCCGTCCGAACTTATAGATGATGAAGCTAAATTCCAAGCCTTGTGTGGCATCGATTGGTCATCACCAAATTTCCAGACGGCGGAGGAGGACGAAGAACGGAGAAGGATGATCCAGAAGCTTCAAATCGTCAAGGCCAAGAAGATTGATCCGCTGGGCGGTTCATATATTTGATCTTCTGAAAACACTTGATCTTTTTGGCTTGCTGAGTCATGTAATAGACTAGTGAAACTTTGATCTGTCGTGCCATCGTGCATGTTTTTCTTTTTTGCTCAACACTGCTTGATCCGCCAGTGAAAAAGTTACTTTCATAACGTCGATTTATGCAGATGAGATTTAGCATTACCCTGCACATAAACAGATCACAAGTGTCCTGGCGGTTTACCGCAGGAGGGGTCATAATATCCCATATAAAACCACTAGTAACTAAAACAGTTCATAACCAGGGCTGATTTAATCATAACCAGACATCATCAAAAAATATCATACCTGTGATATTTGATCATACTGCCGATTTATTATACCAGTGCAGTAAGGGTGGCAACCCAAGAATTGAATATATAATGTCCTGTTTAATTGTCACATATTGTCGGCTTATAACGCTTATACAGCGAGGGGTAATATCCCAAAACTTAGAATACAATGCTTCCAAGTATCATATACTGGCGACTTATAGTCTGCCCTCCTGGCGGGGTATATAAAAACCCGAAGATGCTTCAAATATGAGACATACACGGCTGCTTGGCCCGATTTGTGAAAACCATAAGGCGACAAAAAAGGAGTAATATAAATCCAAGATAAAACCCATAAAAAACGAGGCTGTCATAAATTGCCAAAACCAAACCTTTAAGCATAAAACTTCAATGAAACTAGCATGATAGCCACTGGAGTATCCTCGCTTTCTGTAAGCCGACTCTCACATGACCCAATCGATGTTTTAACCTGGATAAGTTCAGATTTGACTTATCGAGAGTACACGAGGTCGGAGTAGCATCAAGCAAACAGGCAGGTTTAACCAAGTTTCAATGAAGGCGGCTTAGTAGCCTGGGTTCATCCTCGCTATCTGTAAGCCGTGCCCTCACATGACAAACCGGCGTTTTAACCTTAACGAGTTCAGGGTCTTGTTTTAAAGATTGACTGTTAAGAGTTCACCGGGCCAATCAGGATTACTTGATGAAGAAGTAGCTCGCA
The DNA here is from genome assembly GCA_036873465.1 of Thinopyrum obtusiflorum. Taxonomy (NCBI): domain Eukaryota; kingdom Viridiplantae; phylum Streptophyta; class Magnoliopsida; order Poales; family Poaceae; genus Thinopyrum; species Thinopyrum obtusiflorum. The sequence continues at coordinate 10,162 of JAAAWM010010580.1, forward strand.
TACAGGCAGGATGACCCGGAAGGGTTATGTCCTCTTTGGTGAATACACCTATGTTTGAACAAGATAACCCAGTCAAAAGGGTAGTAACGCTATGTTCTATTTGGTGATACACCTATGTTTGAACAGGAAGCCCCCAAGTGACATATTCGTGAGCTGTGCTCGCCGGGTACCTATGTTTGAGTTGTGATGTGCAACAAAACTCTCTTTGGTTCCGGTAAACCGGGCGTCAAGCCGCAGAAGTTAATCATATGTCATGACAATAACGACTCAGATTCTGAAATTTGAAGACAAAAGTGGCCCTGAATTATCAGGGGTGCTCATTTTATTATATTTCTCATAGTATATACACTGATATAAATATGTACATCACGAGAGCCGGTGACTCAAGTGTAGTAAGGCCGAAGATGAGCAATATTCCATGGCCGCCGGGTCTCCTCCTCTGATTTGCGTGAGTCCTTGTGGTCTCGAACATCAATAAGATAATATGACCCATTATGCAGGTTCTTGCTGACCACAAAAGGCCCTTCCCAAGGTGGGGATAATTTATGCATATTAGTCTGATCCTGAATAAGCCGGAGCACCAAGTCGCCTTCTTGAAAGGTTCTGGTTTTAACCCGGCGGCTGTGATAACGGCACAGATCTTGTTGATAAATCGCTGAACGAGCCGCCGCAAGGTCACGCTCCTCATCTAACAGGTCAAGTGCATCCTGATGTGCCTTTTCATTGTCAGCTTCAACATAAGCCGCCACACGGGGCGAGTCATGACGGATGTCACTAGGGAGAACCGCCTCCGCTCCGTAAACCATGAAGAAAGGCGTGTAACCCGTAGATCTGTTGGGGTAGTATTGATACTCCATAACACTGAGGGTAACTCCTCCACCCAACAACCCGGCGTCCTCTGCAAAGGAACCATAAGCCAGGGTTTGATGCCTCTCAAGATCTCTTGATTGGCTTTCTCAGCTTGACCATTAGATTGGGGGTGAGCCACTGATGATACGTCAAGCCGGATATGCTCACGTTGACAAAATTCTTTCATAGCACCCTTGGATAAATTAGTGCCATTATCAGTGATGATGCTATGGGGAAAACCAAACCGGAAAATCACCTTTTTGATGAACTGAACCGCCGTCACCGCATCACACTTACTAACCGGCTCTGCTTCAACCCACTTTGTAAACTTGTCAACCGCCACCAAAAGGTGGGTCTTCTTATCCTTGGACCTTTTGAAGGGCCCAACCATATCAAGCCCCCAGGTCACAAATGGCCAAGTAATTGGAATCATCCTCAACTCTTGAGCCGGCACATGAGCTCGTCGTGAGAACTTCTGACAACCATCACATTTACTGACTAGATCCTCAGCATCAGCGTGAGCCGTCAGCCAATAAAACCCATGACGGAAAGCCTTGGCTACGAGAGATTTAGAACCGGCATGATGACCACAATCTCCTTCATGAATCTCTCGTAGAATCTCACAGCCTTCTTCAGGAGAAACACAATGTTGAAACGCCCCTGTGACACTGCGATGATGCAACTCTCCATTGACAATAGTCATTGACTTAGACCACCGGGTTATCTGCCTGGCTAAAGTTTCATCCTCAGGTAACTCGCCCCGGGTCATATAAGCCAAATATGGAACTGTCCAATCAGGAATAACATGAAGAGCCGCCACCAATTGTGCCTCCGGGTCAGGAATAGCGAGATCCTCCTCTGTAGGCAATTTGACAGAAGGGTTATGCAGAACATCCAGGAAAGTGTTAGGTGGGACCGGCTTACGCTGAGATCCTAACCCGCTTAAAGCATCAGCCGCCTCATTTTTCCTATGATCAACGTGTTCAACCTGATAACCCTTGAAATGCCCAGCAATAGCATCAACCTCTCGACGATAAGCCGCCATGAGCGGATCCTTAGAATCCCAAGTGCCAGAAACTTGTTGAGCTACCAGATCTGAGTCGCCAAAGCACCTTACCAGGCTTAAGTTCATCTCCTTAGCCATCCGAAGACCGTGGAGTAGGGCCTCATACTCAGCTGCATTGTTAGTACAAGGGAACATCAACCAGAGAACATAAGAAAATTTATCACCTCGTGGGGAAGTCAATACAACTCCAGCCCCTGAGCCTTCCAACTGCCTGGACCCATCAAAGTGAATAGTCCAATATGTGTTATCCGGCTTCTCCTCAGGCATCTGCAATTCTGTCCAATCATTGATAAAATCCACAAGTGCTTGAGACTTGATGGCTGTACGAGGCACATACTTTAAACCGTGAGGTCCAAGCTCAATGGCCCATTTGTCTACCCGACCTGTGGCTTCTCTGTTTTGAATGATATCCCCTAAAGGGGCAGAACGAACCACAGTGATAGGATGACCCTGAAAATACTGCTTAAGCTTCCGACTAGCCATGAAAACCCCATATACAAGCTTCTGCCAATGTGGGTACCTCTGTTTGGACTCAATAAGGACCTCACTGATGTAGTAAACCGGTCGTTGAACCGGGTATTCTTTGCCTGCTTCCTTCCTTTCCACCACAATGGCTACACTAATAGCTCAGCCATTGGCAGCCACATATAACAGCAAGGGCTCCTTGTCAATGGGAGCAGCAAGAACGGGCGGCTCAGCCAACTGTTTCTTCAAGTCCTCAAACGCTTGATTCGTAGCATCACTCCAAACAAAGTGATATGTCTTCTTCATCATCTGGTAAAGAGGAAGAGCCTTCTCACCCAATCGGCTTATGAACCGGCTTAAGGCCGCAATTCGACCCGCCAAACGCTGGACATCATTGATACACGCCGGTTTAGCCAGAGAGGTGATAGCCTTTATCTTCTCCGGGTTAGCTTCTATACCTCGTTCTGAAACCAGGAAACCCAAAAGCTTGCCTGCTGGCACACCAAAAACACACTTGGCCGGGTTAAGCATCATCTTATAAACCCAAAGATTGTCAAATGTCTCCTTCAAATCATCAATCAGGGTCTCCTTTTTCCTGGATTTCACCACAATGTCATCCACATAAGCATGAACATTACGCCCGGTCTGATTATGAAGGCAATTTTGCACACACCGTTGGTAAGTCGCCTGGGCACTCTTGAGCCCAAAAGGCATAGACACATAGCAGAAGGCTCCAAACGGAGTGATGAAAGCTATCTTCTCCTGGTCCTTAACTGCCATATTGATCTGATGATAACCAGAATAAGCATCCAAAAAGCTCAAACGCTCACAACCCGCCGTAGCATCAATAATTTGATCAATACGAGGAAGAGCGAAAGGATCAGCCGGACAAGCCTTGTTTAAGTCTGTGTAGTCCACACACATACGCCAGGTGCCATTCTTTTTAAGTACCAGCACCGGGTTAGCCAACCACTCAGGATGAAAAACTTCAACAATGAACCCAGCTGCCAAGAGCAGGGCCACTTCTTCACCAATGGCCTTACGCCTTTCTTCATTAAAACGACGAAGGAATTGCTTGACCGGCTTAAACTTCAGATCAATATTGAGAGTGTGCTCAGCGAGTTCCCTCGGTACACCTGGCATGTCAGAAGGTTTCCATGCAAAGATGTCCCGGTTCTCACGGATGAACTCGATGAGCGCGCTTTCCTATTTCGGATCCAGATTAGCACTAATGCTGAACTACTTGGATGAATCGCCAGGAACGAAGTCAACTAGCTTAGTGTCATCTGCCGACTTAAACTTCAAGACCGGATCATGCTCCGTAGTTGGCTTTTTCAAAGATGTCATATCCGTCGGGTCAACATTGTCTTTATAAAACTTCAATTCCTCTGTCGCGCAGACAGACTCAGCATAAGCAGCGTCACCTTCTTCACACTCCAAAGCTATCTTCCGGCTTCCATGCACCGTGATGGTCCCCTTGTAAACCGGCATCTTGAGCTGCAGATAAACGTAACAAGGCCATGCCATGAACTTGGCATAAGCCGACCATCCAAACAAAGCGTGATATGGGCTTTGAATCTTGACCACTTCAAAGGTTAGCGTCTCGGCCCTGGAGTCATGTTCATCCCCAAAAGCCACTTCCAAATCAATCCTGCCTATAGGGTATGCCAACTTACCAGGCACCACCCCATGGAAAACAGTATTGGACGGCTTAAGATTTTTATTAGTCAACCCCATTACGACGGAAAGTATCATAGTAAAGGATATTAATACTGCTGCCTCCATCCATAAGTACCTTAGTGAACTTGTACCCTCTGACCTGAGGCACCACCACCAAAGCCAATTGACCCAGATTATCAACCCGGGGCGGGTGATCCTCACGACTCCACATAATGGGCTGCTCAGACCATCGCAAGTAACGGGGAACCACCGGCTCAACGGCGCTCACAGCTCTTTTACGGAGCTTCTGGTCCCGCTTGCATAAACTCGTGGTGAAGACGTGGTACTGCCCACTATTCAACTGCTTTGGATTACTTTGATACCCAGACTGCTATTGCTGATTCTCCTGACCAGACTGTTGATGATAACCACTCTGATTGCCTTGGTTGCTTTGATTGCCTTGGCCCTGAAAGCCAGAATGAGAACCGCCACCACTGTAACCCGGACCATGAGAGCCGGAAGCTGAGACGCCATTTGGCCCATGATTGTTCTGAAAAAGATGGGATTTCCTGAATTCTTTCATGATATTGCAATCCTTCCATAGATGCTTGGACGGCTTCTCACGAGATCCGTGCTTCGGACACGGCTGATTCATCAATGCTTCGAGGTTGATGTTTGACCCTTCAGCCTGAGCCGGCCCTCCTTTGCGCCGCTGGTTATAATTCCGCGCGCCAGTATTAGCCATGAAGTCCAAACACCCCTCAGCTCTGCGTTTACCATTGCCACCTTGCTGCCCTTTCACACCGCTACTCTTTTTTCCCTTACCCGGCCTTTCCTCATCAGACTCGGGGTCCTTGGTACTATCAGAGTCGGCATATTTGACAAGAGCCCCCATTAGCTCCCCCATATCATTACAGTGGCGCTTAAGCCGCCCAAGTTTCTGCTTAAGGGGCATAAAACGACTATTCTTCTCTAACATTAAGACTGTTGAGCCGGCGTTAATTTAATCCGATGAGTGCAGGATAGCCGAGACCCGGCGTACCCAGTGGGTTGTTGACTCGCCCTCTTATTAGACACAGGCGTCCAAATCCACAATTGACATAGGCTGCTTGCACGTATCCTTAAAATTCTGGATAAACCGGGCTTTTAACTCGGCCCATGATCCAATGGAGTTGGCTGGCAGCCCCTTCAACCAAGTACGGGTTGTTCCTTCCAACATCATGGTGAAGTACTTAGCACACGCAACTTCGTCAACGTCCAACATCTCCATCGCCATCTCATAACTCTCAACCCACGCCTTAGGGGGTAAGTCAGCTGTGTAGTTGGGTACCTTACGAGGACCCTTGAAATCCTTGGGCAAACGTACGTTTCGTAGAGCCGGCACTAAACATGGTACTCCCAAGGTTCTGGACGTCACACCCATCTCCACCGAAGTTGTCGGATAAGCCGGAGGCTGCTGATGAGTCGCTTGTTGAGCCACCAGCTCAGCCTCCCGACGTGCCCTGTCCTGATCCACCAAATCCTGAGCACCATCACGCGCCGGGTCATGTCCACGAGGCTGGTTACGGCGCCTGTCATTGCTTGAAATGGTCGGTGAGTCAATGTGTCTGCTATAACTCCGGCTTGGGCGAGGGGTCGAGTGAATCCTTTCACGACTGAAGAATAAGCCTCCTGCTGCACCAATGCTGTCTGAAGAAGCTCTCTAGTCCTCCGCGTTTCAATCGCAGCTGGAGACTTTCCTTCAACTTGAAGGGCCACCAATCATTTCGCCGCAGCGATCATATTATCCAAAGGGTTAGAATAATGACCCGGTGGCGTTGGCACATATTGTGGCGGGATATTATTCAGACGAAGCAGATCTGTTGTGCGTGGTTGAGCCGGCGCTCCAGTCCCAGGCACAGCTACCACCCGATTTACCCCTGGTGGATCACTGGTCCCTGCACCAGGTGTGTTGAAGAGGTTCCTCGCCTCGTAAACCGGAGGCAGACGACTCCGGTGCCTTCTCCTCATGACTTCGTTTGAAGCGTTCTGATCCAACGAGAGCCGGAAGGAATCAGCCTGCATCCGTTGTGCCTGAGCATCCAAAACAGCTTGCTCCACAGTCACCCTAGCGTTCTCAGTTGCTAGATCTTCCTTGGCTTGCGCTATCTCGTCACGCAATTTTGCAACCTCCGTGTTATGTTGATCTTGATTCGCCGGGTTAACATTTGCTGCTAACAATGTTGTCAGACTGTCCAGCAAGTCAGTCAAAACCTGAGCCGGTGGGCGCACAGGGCCTCCTGCCCCGGCCGCCGTTGCTGTTGCTGACCCGAAAATCATCGCCGATCCAGTCGTAGAATTCTGCGCTGGCTGTGTACCGGCCATGAAAATTGCGACCCTATTCGGTGGCTCATAGGGGTCCGGAATACTGTCGCCATCGGAACAGCCCCCAAGCCATCCGTCTTGCAGCTGATACATTGAATTAGTCTCGCCTGTGGACGATTCACCATCAGAATAGATGGTCGTCTCACCGCCAGACACGGATCCTTCCTCAAATTCCGCCCCATGGATGAATCCAACGAAGGCGCGCTTCATGGCGGTTTGAACCCGGGCGGGTCATGCACGTTGAGCCATCTCGATGATGTCGGTGCAGATGTCTGGCTCTGGGCCCGGCTCGCTGATCTTGCCGATGAAGACGTGGATCCCGCCGAAGGGGACCTGGTACCCGTACTCGATTGAGCCTGCCTCGGGGCCCCAGCCTGCATCGTCGATGTAGAGCTTGCCGCGATGACTCTTGGTCATCCGGCCCACAGCGTACCCCTTGATCCCTTCAAAGCTGCCATGTAAGAACTCGAAACCACCGTGCGGTGGCCCCACAGTGGGCGCCAACTATCGTGGAATTGTCACGGCAGATGTCCTAGTGTGAGGACTTAGTCGTGGAGCCATCGTGATGAGGTTAGCTTAAAGGGGTTAAACGGGACAAAGGACACGAGGAGTTTATACTAGTTCGGCCCCTTGCGGTGAAGGTAAAGGCCCAGTTTGAGGTGGTATTGCTGATGTTTCGATTACCAGGGAGCGATTACGCTTGACCTAGCTTTCAATCTCTTCTCTCTTGCACTAAGCCGCTGCCGGGTCATCCCTTTATATACACAGGTTGACGCCCAGCGGCCTACAGAGTCCCGGCCAGCTCATAAACAACCTGTCCGGCCTGGTGACAAATTATACTTGCCTTACAATATAAGTTATACATATATGGTGGTTTACACTTATGGGCTTTAAGCCGCCTCTGGGCTTTAAGCCCTTTAACAAGTTTGCTTCATGAACCGCCATCTTAACATCTTCATGAGCTTCGTCTTGATGAACCGCCATTGGGATAACCCGGCCCCTCCTGGGCGGGTCATACCCAATAGTCATATCCCCAACATGTTTGGTTCAGTTCTGCAATTTGATTTTCATTTGCTGTAGGTACAATTTTGTATTTTTATGCATGTGAAATAAATCAAATTTGGCTGTACTCAATACATATTCTACTGATAGTATGGCAACTCTCAGTTAACCTGATCAAGATCTTCCTTATGTCTGTTGCAGGGAAACAATGGGAGACACTTCGGTTTACCATCGAGGTTTGTTCAAGCATGGTCCTTTGTCTAATAGCACATTATTGTGTAGTTGCAGGAATCATTCTAATATTTAGGTTTCTTACAATTTGGTCTTGCACATGTAGGTCTTGCTGTTCGACCCACTGTTCGACCCATTTTGCATAGGGGGGAATGAGATGTCCATGAATATCAGTCAAGTCAAGAAACTCAGAAAGATTGTTAGGATGAAGAAACTTGCGACGAATACCAGCAAGATCTTTGTTTGCACAATGAAGAAGACATCAGTCAACTATAGGATGGTACTAACTCTTTTACCCTATTTTTACCCCTTGCGCCATTTCAAAATTTATAACAGCGATTTATGCATATCTTTGTTTTCAGTACTTTTCAAAGCAGTTCACCGATGATTACCTCTCAAACCACCTGCATGGTCAAGAGGCGAGGAAGGTATTCATTCAACACCCACAGTACAATATTGAAGTCTTGCTGAAGATGACGAAGGTTGGGCGGGCAATTATCCATAGCCACTGGCCTAGTTGCAAGGACATTCAACATCACTGAAGGCTCAATATTTGCCTTCCGCTTCTGCAGTTTCCCAGATGAGATTCGGGGGGGGGGGGGGGGGGGGGGGGGGGGGGGGGGGGGGGGGGGGGGGGGGGGGGGGGGGGGAAGCGCCCCCCTAAGCCATGGTGCACGCAGTATAGCCAGGAGCTCAAGGCGCATTTGGCAGCGGAGAAGCAAATAACTGAGTGCCGAAGCTATCTGATGTAATTCGATTATGAAATCCTGGTTGCTGTTATACGGATATGAAATATCTGGTGTGTTTTATAAGAAATATCAATTTGATTAGTACATGGATTATCAATAATAGGCTAATTACCCTACTTATTGGGTTTTTTTCTTGCAGACGGTTACTCAGATAGCACCGTGGGCGATGAACTCAAACAACCCACATGGTTTCTAGAAAGTAGGCGTGTTCGATCAACTAAGAATCATACATGGCTTCCGGCGGAGAACTGTTTGCGTTAGGCCACCTTGCACAAATGTTTCCGCACAAAAAACTGTGTGTGATATACATACGAACGGAAATGATTTTCTGGGATTCACCGTGTGGGATGTACATACGAACGAAAACAATTGGGTTTCGATGCCCCGCCAGATCACACACGAGCTCATTTTGCCCTAGCGTGTGTCCCAGGAGGGCCTATCCCAGACGATTTCTGGGTCGTGTGGGAAGGGCCCCCCTATCGCCCACACTCACTTGGCGATGGTTCCAAAAGCCGTCGTGGAAAGGGGTTAAAAACCGTTTGTATAGCACGTAGCTGTACCAGTGTATGTTTTATTTAATGAAGAGCACATGTCTTTAATTTGCTAGAGTAATGTTTAGGTCAGCTAGCTCAGTTTAATTGCTGAAATTGCTCGATTAAGAAGTGTGGGTATGTTGTAGCCTCCTTTGTGTACCCAAATTATGCAATGACGTGGATGACCACTGTAACCAGGGAAATTTGAACCAAAATTTTTCACGTTCAAACTCATCACACACGGGTTAAGTTATATGAATCGTTCGTGATGTTCACATATCGTACACAGTGCTGAATAAGGGACCGTGTCTGATGACACTTTGCGCGCCAGTTTTTTCGCTGAACCGATTCAAAATTTTTGGCTTCCACGGAAATATCTACCTCCCCACCCCCTCCCCTTTAACAAAAGCCACATTTCCCCTGTTTCTGCCTTCCTTTCCAAGTTGAAACCTTCACTCCTTGCTTGCAGCGCCGCCTCCTCACCGGCGAGCGGCGACCCTCCTTCACGCTACTCGGCTTCGTCTATCCAGGCAGGTAATCCACACCCGACCCCCATCCTCCTCCTCCTTCCACATTCGACATGCCCCGACCGCCGGCGCGACACCTTCCACCCAAATCACCGACCCCTCCACCAAATAAGCGCCCCCCTAAGCCATGGTGCACGCAGTATAGCCAGGAGCTCAAGGCGCATTTGGCAGCGGAGAAGCAAATCGCGGTCGCACGAGCAGATGAGGTCATGATAGCTGCCATTTGTGTCGACCCCCAGATCTTGGAGGAGCACCTCGTCGTGGAGGCCACCGTCGACGCCTCGCATGCCGACGCCGCGACGTGTTTGGCTGCTTTAAATGACAGTTCGTGGCGTTTTCTCGAGGCCACCCTCGGTGCCTTCGACGAAGACTAGGAGGTGTTTTCTTAGCGTTCACATGCTTACCTCAACTCGAGAGCCAACAGGTTGGTGCCCGGAGCGGCTCAGGCAACTCACCACTACGACGAGGGCACCCACGATGCGGAGGCCTCGCCCTCTTCCATGTCAAAGGAGCCAATCATCATCGATATCTCTGACGATGAGGAGTAGCTTGTCTTATTAGCTCACTATAAGGACCCATGTTCAGTTTTCTAGCTACACCGGTTAAGCATGCTCGGTTTACCCGTTGCATGTGCTGCTCCTGCCTTTCCTTAACAAATTCTAGTGAATTGTGCTATCTACTTTGACCATGCAATATGTTGCTCTAGTGTATATGTTCTATATGCCATGCAATGTGGTGCTCACTTATTAACTGTTTGGTTAATTAGTTGTCATGTTTAGTTAACTGTTTGATTCAATTCTACAAATGTGATGTTCAATTCTTTAGGGTGCAATTCTGCAAATGTGATGTTCAATGTATTGTCTTCATGTGAGAAATAAATCAAATTTATCTTTACAAAATACATGAGAAACAAATACAATTGCTATATTTCCAAGTTGTCAAGCATGCTTGGTTTGGTTAACTGTCTGATCTTCTAGTATGTTATACATTGTGCAATGTGGTGCTCAATTAACGTTTGGTTCATTTGTTGTGGTGTTTAGTTAACTATTTGGTTCAATTCTGCAATGCGATGTTCAATTGTTGTGGGTGCATTCTGTTATTGTATACTATGTGAGAAATAAATCGAATTTGGCTGTACTAAATACATGAGAAACAAATACATTTGCTATATTTCCAAGTTGTTAAGCATGCTTGGTTTGGTTAACTGTCTGATCTTCTATTAGGAGTATGTTATATTGTGCAATGTGGTGCTCAGTTAATATTTGGTTCATTTGTTGTGGTGTTTAGTTAACTGCTTGGTTCAATTCTGCAATGCGATGCCCGATTGTCGTGCGTAGAATTTTGTATTGTTGTGCATGTGAGGAATAAATCAAATTTGGCTGCACTTAATACATGAGAAACATATACAATTGCTATATTTCCTAGTTCTTAATCATGCTTGGTTTGGATAAATGGGTTTTTCATGTGGCTTGAATTAATCTGATGAATCTGCAATGTGCTTATTTTTCATCAACATATTTTACTAATACCATGTGAACCCTCACTTAACTTGATCACTAACTACCTTATATGTGTTGCAGGGAAACAATGGGAAGCACTGAGGTTTACAATCGAGGTTTGCACTTGCATGGTCCTTTGTCTAATAGCACGTTATTGTGCAATTGCAGGAACCATTCTAATATTTAGGTTTTTAACAATTTGGTCTTGCACATGTAGGTCCTGCCGTCAGAGGTTTTGACCCACTGTTCGACCCTTTTTGCATATGGGGAAATGAGTTGTCCATTAATTTTAGTCAAGTCAAGAAACTCAGAAAGATTGTTAGGATAAAGAAATTAGCGACAAAAAACAACAAGATCTTTGTCTGCACAATGAAGAAGACATCAGTTCACTACAGGATGGTACTAACTATTATACCTTTCCTTTTTTATTCCTTTGCCCCATTTCCAATATAGAGAAGATATTTATGCACATCCTTGTTTTCAAGCCTTTCCAAAGCAGTTCACTGATGATTACCTCTCAAACCACCTGTATGGTCAGGAGGCGAGGAAGGTATTCATACAACACCCATGGTTCAATATTGAAGTGTTCCTGAAGAGGACGAAGGATGGACGGTCAATCATCCATAGGCACTGGCCTAAAGTTGCAAAGATCTTCAACATCAATGAAGGCTCAATATTCGCCTTCGACTTCAGCAGTTTTCCAGATGAGATTCATCTGTCTATGTACCATCTATGATGCTAATTTCAAAAGGTTATAGATGTTGCATGTGAAACTTGGTGCTGATGTAGTTGTGTAATGGGGTAGCTGAGTGCTGAAGCTATATGATGTTGTACTCTGATGTATTTCAATTATGAAATCCTGCTTCCTTAATATGAAAATTAAATATATTGGGTGCTTAATATGAAATGTCAATTAGATCAATAAATGGAAAGGTTATTAATAATAGGACAATTAACCTGCTAATTGGGTTTTTCTATTGCAAATGGTTATTGAGAAAATACCGTGGGCGATGACCTCAGGCAACGCACACAGTTTCTAGGAATAAACTGTGTTGGATCAATGAACAATCACACATGACATCCTCTTGAAAACTGTTTGCGTTAGGCCACCTTGCGCAAACGTTTACCACATAAAAAGTGTGTGTGATGGACAGCCTTTGCCACACAATTTCTTCTATGCACCGTGTGTGATGCATTCAATAACGCAAACGATAAAATTGTTAATATCGTGTGCAATGGCAACGCTATCACAAATGATTTAATGGGGAAAATTGTGTGCGATGTACCTGCGAACGGAAATGTTTTCCTATAGCCACTGTGTGGGATGTATATACGAACGGAAAGGTTTAGTGGGACTGACTGTGTGGGATGTACTTACGATCGGAAATGATTTTGCCTGTATAATTATATTTTTTTAGCACTACTGTACGTATAACCGTATTTGATCGCTCGCCAGTCGCACACAACCTCATTTTGCCGAATGTGTGTGCCAGGAGGGCATATCCCCGGCGGTTTCTGGGTCGTGTGGGAAGGACCCCCCCTATCATAGTCACTCACTTGGCGATGGTTCAGAACGCCATCGCGAAAAGGGGTTAAAAACCATTTGTATAGCACCTCACTGTACCAGTGGGTGTAAAGCATTACACTGTTCATTATGGGCCAGTTTCACCACGGGCATTTAAAGGGCCAAGAGTTACAAAGGGCCTCGTATGGGCCGAAAGACGTCATGGGCCATACATGGGCCGGAAGTTACAATGGGCTAGAATCATATTGGACGGCCCAGATAACGCTGCTGGGCCCAATTCAGATAGGCCATAACGGGTCGTGAGTTAGCGGGCTGTAAATGGGCTATATGCAAACAGGCCGTTAACAGGCTTTCTGTGGGCCGGCCCGCTACCTTTTGACCAAGTCCTGTTCATTGTGTCCCTAATAAGGGAGGTATTACTGTTGTTCCTAATGATAAAAATGAACTTATTCCACAAAGAATTGTTACTGGCTATAGAATGGTAATTGATTTTAGAAAGTTAAATAAAGATACTTGAAAAGATCATTACCCTTTGCCTTTTATTGATCAAATGCTAGAAAGATTATCAAAGCACACACACTTTTTGCTTCCTTGATGGATATTCTGGTTTTTCTGAAATACCTGTCTAACAACCTGATCAAGAGAAAACCACTTTTACTTGCCCTTTTGGAACTTATGCTTATAGATGTATGCCTTTTGGTTCATGCAATGCACTTGCTGCCTTTCAAAGATGTATGACTGCTATATTCTCTGATTTTTGTGAAAAGATTGTTGAGGTTTTCATGGATGATTTTTCTGTTTATGGAACTTCTTTTGATGATTGCTTGAGCAACCTTGATCGAGTTTTGCAGAGATGTGAGCAAACTAATCTTGTCTTGAATTGGGAGAAGTGCCACTTTATGGTTAATGAAGGTATTGTCTTGGGGCATAAAATTTTTGAACGAGGTATTGAGGTGGACCAAGCTAAAGTTGATGCAATTGATAAAATATCATGTCCTAGAGATATTAAAGGTATTCATAGTTTCCTTGGTCATGTTGGTTTCTATAGGAGGTTTATTAAAGACTTCTCTAAAATATCTAGGCCTCTTACAAATATTTTACAAAAGGACGTTCCATTTGTTTTTGATGATGATTGATTAGAAGCCTTTGAAACACTTAAGAAAACCTTAACTTCTGCACCTATTGTTCAACCACCTGATTGGAACTTACCTTTTGAAATTATGTGTGATACTAGTGATTCTGCTGTTGGTGTTGTTCTAGGACAAAGAATTGATAAAAAAAATTGAATGTTATTCATTATACTCGCAAAACTCTGGATAGTGCCCAAAGAAATTATGCTACTACTGAAAAAAGAATTTTTAGTAATTGTGTTTCCTTGTGATAAATTCAGATCTTACATTCTTGATTCCAAGGAAATTATGCTGCTATTAAATATCTTATGGAAAAGAAAGATGCTAAACCTAGGCTCATTAGGTGGGTTCTCTTTCTACAAGAATTTGATTTACATATCACTGGTAGAAAAGGAGCTGAGAACCCCGTAGCTGATAACTTGTCTAGGTTAGAGAATATCCTTGAAGACCCACTACCTATTGATGATAGCTTTCATGATGAGCAACTGGCTGCAATAAATGTTTCTCATAACACTCCTTGGTATGCTGACTATGCTAATTATATTGTTGCTAAATAGATACCACATAGTTTCACATACCAACAAAAGAAAAAAATCTTCTATGATTTAAGACATAACTTTTGGGATGACCCACATCTTTATAACGAAGGAGTAGATGGTATTATTAGACGTTGTGTACCTGAGCATGAACAGGAACAAATCCTACGGAATTGTCACTCTGAAGCTTATGGAGGGCATCATGCGGGAGATAGAACTGCTCACAAGGTATTGCAATCTGTTTTTATTGGCCTACTCTCTTCAAGGATGCCCGTAAGTTTGTTTTATCTTGTGATGAATGTCAAAGAATTAGTAATATTGGTAAGCGTCAAGAAATGCCTATGAATTATTCATTTGTTGTTGAACCATTTGATGTTTGGGGTTTCGATTATATGGGACATTTTCCTTCCTCCAATGGGTATACACATATTTTGGTTGATGTTGATTATGTTACTAAGTGGGTAGAAGCTATTCCAACTAGTAGTGCTGATCATAACACTTCCATTAAAATGCTTAAAGAAGTTATTTTCCCGAGGTTTGTAGTCCCTAGATATTTAATGACTGATGGTGGTTCACACTTTATTCATGGTGCTTTCCGTAAAATGCTTGCTAAATATGTTGTTAACCATAGAATTGCATCAACCTATCATCCTCAATCTAGTGGTCAAGTTGAACTTAGCAATAGAGAAATAAATATAATATTACAAAAAACTATTAATAGGTTCCGAAAGAATTGGTCTAAGAAACTAGATGATGCACTTTGGGCCTACAGAACAGCCTATAAAAATCCTATGGGTATGCCTCCCTATAAAATGGTTTATGGAAAATCTTGTCATTTGCCTCTAGAGTTAGAACATAAAGCATATTGGGCAATTAAAGAACTCAACTATGATTTCAAACTTGCCGGTGAAAAGAGGTTATTTGACATTAGCTCATTAGATGAATGGAGAACCCAAGCTTATGAAAATGCCAAGTTATTTGAAGAAAGGGTTAATTTGATAAATGCCACTCCAAATTTGGTGATTCCGAGAAATGCCGCTGCAATTTCCAAACTTTGAAAAATGCCATTTCATGCCATTTCCAATGGCATTTTTCGAAGTCTGCAGTGGCGTTTTTCAAAGTTTGCCAAAATTGAAGTGGCATTTTTCAAAGTTTGGAAATTGCAGTGGCATTTTTATGAATTGCCATAATTGGAGTGGCATTTATCTAATTAACCCTTAAAGAAAAGGTTAAAATATGGCATGACAAAAGAATCCAAAAGCGGGAATTCAAAGTTGGAGAATATGTTCTTTTGTGGGGGGGGGGGGGGGGGGGGGGGGGGGGGGGGGGGGGGGGGGGGGGGGGGGGGGGGGGGGGGGGGGGGGGGGGGGGGGGGGGGGGGGGGGGGGGGGGGGGGGGGGGGGGGGGGGGGGGGGGGGGGGGGGGGGGGGGGGGGGGGGGGGGGGGGGGGGGGGGGGGGGGGGGGGGGGGGGGGGGGGGGGGGGGGGGGGGGGGGGGGGGGGGGGGGGGGGGGGGGGGGGGGGGGGGGGGGGGGGGGGGGGGGGGGGGGGGGGGGGGGGGGGGGGGGGGGGGGGGGGGGGGGGGGGGGGGGGGGGGGGGGGGGGGGGGGGGGGGGGGGGGGGGGGGGGGGGGGGGGGGGGGGGGGGGGGGGGGGGGGGGGGGGGGGGGGGGGGGGGGGGGGGGGGGGGGGGGGGGGGGGGGGGGGGGGGGGGGGGGGGGGGGGGGGGGGGGGGGGGGGGGGGGGGGGGGTGGGAAGGACCATATATCATCGAGGAGGTTTATCGCTCTGGAGCTATCAAAATTAATAATGCCGAGGGTACTAACCCGAAGGTTGTCAATGGGCAAAGAATTAAACACTATATCTCAGGTATGCCTATTAATGTTGAAAGCAATGTTATTCAAACCATGACACTGGGGGAACACATAAAAGAGACCTTCTGGAACACTCCAGAATACTAAAAAAAGAGGATGTACGTGATACGGTAAGTAAACAGACTTCGAAAAATCCGCAAAAAAAATTTCTTTCAGTTTTGGAATATTACAAAAATTAGGAAAATAAGAAACAACCAGGAAGGCACCCGAGGGGGGCACAAGACACTAGGGCGCGCTTGGGCCCCCTAGCAGGCCCAGGTGGGTTGTGCCCACCTCGAGAACCTTCCCAACTCTGTTTTCCTCCCGTTTGCTTGTTTCCCAAGATAAAAAATCTTTATATACCCCCCGGACGTATTGACCACCGTATCACGAAGAAATCTTCTGTTCCTCTTTCTTGCTGTTTTCCTGGTAGATCTGAAATATGTCATCTCAAGATTCGGAAGAGGATTGCGCAGTTTCTTATCAGCCTTTGGATAAAAATATCTTAAAGGACACCTATCCCTATATATGGTTCACCGATGAGGAACATGAAGATGAACCTGTCCCTCCTCATTTCAAGCAAGAAAGCAGGGAGGCATTATGCAAGAGGATAATAAAGCTTGACATGGAGAACGATAAGTTGGGGATAGATAATTTTTCCCTCTGACGCAAGCTGGAGAAAAAGGATAAGCCCGCTACTACTGTACCACCACCACCTTCTTCATCACCAAAGGAGACATGAGTTCATGGTATCGACACTCCCCTTGGCTTGTGCCAAGCTTGGGGGAGGTGTCCCGGTATCGTATCACCAACACTATCTTTGCTTTTATATATTTTAGTTCAATCTTTAGTTATCCTTTGATCTAGTTGGATAAAAGTTTAGTTCAACCCTTTCTTTTTGAGTGTTTGCTTAGTGATCTATCTATCGATGTAATCTTGTGCGAGATATATAATAAAGAGTAGTTTGAGTTTTGTTTCTTTACTTTTATGTTTCAATAAAAAGAAAGGAAAATAGATGAATGAGATCATATGCTAATCTTATGGTAAGTAATGACATCACATAAGGAAAAGTATAGAAGTGGTAAAATTTATTGGAGATTGACAAACATAGCATTGGTCAATGGTGCAATTCATGAAAAAATTAATAAGGGGAGAGAATATTCACATGCAAATACACTATCTTGGACATCTTTTATGATTGTGAACCCCCATTAAATATTTTGTGACAAAATTGTTGAGCTTGGACAAGGAAGACAACGTAATGATTTATGTTTGTTCATATTCACATGGAAGTTATATCGTCATAGATCCTTCAACATGTGGTGCTTTCTCAATATCTTTTCTAGCCAAAAACTCCGCATTAAGTAGAGATACTACTTGTGCATCCAAAAACCCTTAAGCCCAAAATCTTATTTTGAGAGTCCACCATACCTACCTATGGACTGAGTAAGATCCTTCAAGTAAGTTATCATCGGTGCAATAAGGCAATAAAAATTGCTTCTAAATGTGTTGGATCATTTAGTGTAAGAGAAAATTGAGCATTGTATGAACTTGTGATGGCAAAGTAATAAAAGCGACGAACTGCATAATAAAGGTTGCTATCATAAGGGGCAATACAACATGACGTTCTTTTGCATTAAGGGATTTGGCATACAAACAAAAAGCGCATGGCAACCTCTACTTCCCTCTGCGAAGGGTCTATCTTTTACTTTTATGTATTTTCTTTTATGCAAGAGTCAAAGTATTCTTCCCTATTCCTTTTTATTTTCTCTTTTTGCAAGCATCATGTGGTTAGGAAATATCTGGGCACATATATCCAGTTGGATATGAGTGGGCATGATTTATTATTGTTGACATCACCCTCGAGGTGAATATGTTGGGAGGCGGAACTATAAGCCCCTATCTTTCTATGTGTCCGGTTGAAACTTTTTGTTTATGGGTATGCTGTGAGTGTTAGAAATCATAGAAGATTAAATGATGGTTGAGTATGTGGACTTTCCTAAAGGCTCCGATACGAGACCCTTCCTGAAAATATGATGAATTTTTGTTGCAAAGTTGACTGAGAACATGGTTTGTTGGTTTTCAATAAGGTTTATGCTTTATACTGCAATGTTGTGATGAATTGCTACTTTTTCATGAGAAGTTATATGATAAAAGTTATTTGATAAAGTTTTATGTTAAAGTTCCTTGATGTTATAATAATATGCATGATGCTTCTATGCCTGTATTTTGTTTTTATCGACACCTGATGACCCACAAGTACGTGGGATCAATTGTAGACTTTTCGATAAGTAAGAGTGTCGAACCCAACGAGGAGCAGAAGGAAATGACAAGTGGTTTTCAGCAAGGTAATGTCTGCAAGGGCTGAAATTGTAAGTAACAAAGTACTTGATAGCAACATAATTTGTAATGAGCAAGTAACGATAGTAGTAACAAAAGTGCAGCAAGGTAGCCCAATCCTTTTGAGGCAAAGGACAGGCCAAAACGGTCTCTTATGATAAGTAAAGCATTCTTGAGGGTACACGATATTTTCATCTAGTCACTTTCATCATGTTGATTCGATTCGTGTCCGCTACTTTGATAATTTCATATGTGGGTGGACCGGTGCTTAGGTGTTGTTCTTACTTGAACAAACCTCCTAGGGGGGGGGGGGGGGGGGGGGGGGGGGGGGGGGGGGGGGGGGGGGGGGGGGGGGGGGGGGGGGGGGGGGGGGGGGGGGGGGGGGGGGGGGGGGGGGGGGGGGGGGGGGGGGGGGGGGGGGGGGGGGGGGGGGGGGGGGGGGGGGGGGGGGGGGGGGGGGGGGGGGGGGGGGGGGGGGGGGGGGGGGGGGGGGGGGGGGGGGGGGGGGGGGGGGGGGGGGGGGGGGGGGGGGGGGGGGGGGGGGGGGGGGGGGGGGGGGGGGGGGGGGGGGGGGGGGGGGGGGGAAGTTCACATGATTACTTGCAACAAGATTTCTCCCGTGACCTCAACAACAAAATTAACTACTCACAAATGATAATCATGCTCAAGATCAGAGGGGTAATAAATAGCATATTGGATCTGAACATATAATCTTCCACCAAATAAACCATATAGTAATCAACTATAAGATGTAATCGACACTACTAGTCACCCACAAGTACAAATCTGAGGTTCTGGTACAAAGATTGAACACAAGAGATGAACTAGGGTTTGAGAGGAGATGGTGATGTTGAAGATGTTGACGGAGATTGCCGTCCCCAAGATGGGAGAGTTGTTGGTGATGATGATGACGATGATTTCCCCCTCCGGGAGGGAAGTTCCCCTCGCAGAATCGCTCCGCCGGAGGGCAAAAGTGCTCCTGCCCAAGTTCCTCCTCGAGACGGCGACGCTCCATCCTCAAAGTCTTCTCCTTATTTTTTCTAGGTCAAAATGACTTATATACCATAAGATGGGCACCGGAGGTGGGCTGGGCTGAGCACAACCCACCAGGGCGCGCCTGGGGGGCCAGACGCGCCCTGGTGTCTTGTGCTCACCACGTGGCCCCCCTCCGATGGTTATTTGCTCCAGTATTTCTTATTTGTTCCATAAAAATTCTCCGTGAAGTTTTAGCTCATTTGGAGTTGTGCAGAATAGGTAGCCTGACGTAGCTTTTTCAGGTCGGGGGGGGGGGGGGGGGGGGGGGGGGGGGGGGGGGGGGGGGGGGGGGGGGGGGGGGGGGGGGGGGGGGGGGGGGGGGGGGGGGGGGGGGGGGGGGGGGGGGGGGGGGGGGGGGGGGGGGGGGGGGGGGGGGGGGGGGGGGGGGGGGGGGGGGGGGGGGGGGGGGGGGGGGGGGGGGGGGGGGGGGGGGGGGGGGGGGGGGGGGGGGGGGGGGGGGGGGGGGGGGGGGGGGGGGGGGGGGGGGGGGGGGGGGGGGGGGGGGGGGGGGGGGGGGGGGGGGGGGGGGGGGGGGGGGGGGGGGGGGGGGGGGGGGGGGGGGGGGGGGGGGGGGGGGGGGGGGGGGGGGGGGGGGGGGGGGGGGGGGGGGGGGGGGGGGGGGGGGGGGGGGGGGGGGGGGGGGGGGGGGGGGGGGGGGGGGGGGGGGGGGGGGGGGGGGGGGGGGGGGGGGGGGGGGGGGGGGGGGGGGGGGGGGGGGGGGGGGGGGGGGGGGGGGGGGGGGGGGGGGGGGGGGGGGGGGGGGGGGGGGGGGGGGGGGGGGGGGGGGGGGGGGGGGGGGGGGGGGGGGGGGGGGGGGGGGGGGGGGGGGGGGGGGGGGGGGGGGGGGGGGGGGGGGGGGGGGGGGGGGGGGGGGGGGGGGGGGGGGGGGGGGGGGGGGGGGGGGGGGGGGGGGGGGGGGGGGGGGGGGGGGGGGGGGGGGAGTAGGAGTGTCGAACCCAACGAGGAGTAGAAGGAAATGACAAGTGGTTTTCAGCAAGGTATTCTCTGCAAGCACTAAAATTATAAGTAACGAGTAGTTTGATTACAAGATAATTTGTAACGAGCAAGTAACGGTAATGACAAATAATATGCAGCAAGGTAGCCCAATCCTTCTAAGGCAGAGGACAGGCCAAATCGGTCTCTTATAATAAGTGAAGTGTTCTTGAGGGTACACGGGAATTTCATCTAGTCACTTTCATCATGTTGATTTGATTCGTGTTCGCTACTTTTATAATTTGATATGTGGGTGGACCAGTGCTTAGGTACTGTTCTTACTTGAACAAACCTCCTAATTATGATTAACCCCCTCGCAAAGCATCCGCAACTGCGAGAAAAGTATTAAGATAAAATCTAACCATAGCATTAAACTTTTGGATCCAAATCAGTCCCTTACGAAGTAGTGCATAAACTAGGGTTTAAGCTTCGGTCACTCTCGCAACCCATCATCTAATAACTACTCCACAATGCATTCCCTTAGGGGGGGGGGGGGGGGGGGGGGGGGGGGGGGGGGGGGGGGGGGGGGGGGGGGGGGGGGGGGGGGGGGGGGGGGGGGGGGGGGGGGGGGGGGGGGGGGGGGGGGGGGGGGGGGGGGGGGGGGGGGGGGGGGGGGGGGGGGGGGGGGGGGGGGGGGGGGGGGGGGGGGGGGGGGGGGGGGGGGGGGGGGGGGGGGGGGGGGGGGGGGGGGGGGGGGGGGGGGGGGGGGGGGGGGGGGGGGGGGGGGGGGGGGGGGGGGGGGGGGGGGGGGGGGGGGGGGGGGGGGGGGGGGGGGGGGGGGGGGGGGGGGGGGGGGGGGGGGGGGGGGGGGGGGGGGGGGGGGGGGGGGGAGTGTTAGCAATCATAGAAGACTATATGATGGTTGAGTATGTGGACTTGCCTAAAGGCTCCGGTACGTGCCCCTTCCTGAAAAGATGATGAATTGTAGTCGCAAAGTTGACTGAGAACATTGTTTTTCGGTTTTCAATAGAGTTTATGCTTTATACTTCGATGTTGTGATGAATTGTTACTTATTCATGAGAAGTCTATGATAAAAGTTCTATGATAAAGTTTTATGTTAAAGTTTGTTGCTATTATAATAATATACATGATGCTTCTATGGCCGTATTATGTTTTTATCGAGACCTCTCTCTCTCTAAGCATGTGGACATGTTTTTCGATTTCGGTTTTCGCTTGAGGACAAGCGAGGTCTAAGCTTGGGGAAGTTGATACGTCCATTTTGCATCATGTTTTCCTTCTGCTATTTATATTGTTTTTATGCATAATAATGCCTTTTGGAGTAATTCTAATGCCTTTTCTCTAATAATATGCAAGGTTCACACAAAGAGGGAGAATACCGGCAGCTAGAATTCTGGACCTGAAAAAGCTACGTCAGGCTACCTATTCTGCACAACTCCAAATGAGCTGAAATTTCATGAAGATTTTTTATGGAATATATAAGAATTATTGGAGCAAATAAGTACCAGAGGGGCCCACCCGGTGGGCACAACCCACCTGGGGGCGCCAGGGAGCCCAGGCGCGCCCTGGTGGGTTGTGCCCTCCTCGGCCCACCTCCGGTGCCCCTCTTCTAGTATACAAGTCATTTTGACCTAGAAAGGGGGGGGGGGGGGGGGGGGGGGGGGGGGGGGGGGGGGGGGGGGGGGGGGGGGGGGGGGGGGGGGGGGGGGGGGGGGGGGGGGGGGGGGGGGGGGGGGGGGGGGGGGGGGGGGGGGGGGGGGGGGGGGGGGGGGGGGGGGGGGGGGGGGGGGGGGGGGGGGGGGGGGGGGGGGGGGGGGGGGGGGGGGGGGGGGGGGGGGGGGGGGGGGGGGGGGGGGGGGGGGGGGGGGGGGGGGGGGGGGGGGGGGGGGGGGGGGGGGGGGGGGGGGGGGGGGGGGGGGGGGGGGGGGGGGGGGGGGGGGGGGGGGGGGGGGGGGGGGGGGGGGGGGGGGGGGGGGGGGGGGGGGGGGGGGGGGGGGGGGGGGGGGGGGGGGGGGGGGGGGGGGGGGGGGGGGGGGGGGGGGGGGGGGGGGGGGGGGGGGGGGGGGGGGGGGGGGGGGGGGGGGGGGGGGGGGGGGGGGGGGGGGGGGGGGGGGGGGGGGGGGGGGGGGGGGGGGGGGGGGGGGGGGGGGGGGGGGGGGGGGGGGGGGGGGGGGGGGGGGGGGGGGGGGGGGGGGGGGGGGGGGGGGGGGGGGGGGGGGGGGGGGGGGGGGGGGGGGGGGGGGGGGGGGGGGGGGGGGGGGGGGGGGGGGGGGGGGGGGGGGGGGGGGGGGGGGGGGGGGGGGGGGGGGGGGGGGGGGGGGGGGGGGGGGGGGGGGGGGGGGGGGGGGGGGGGGGGGGGGGGGGGGGGGGGGGATGCTTGCGAGGGGGTTAATCATAAGTAGGAGGTTTGTTCAAGTAATAACAACACCTAAGCACCAGTCCACCCACATATCAAATTATCAAAGTAGCGAACACAAATCAACCCAATATGATGAAAGTGACTAGATTAAATTCCCGTGTACCCTCAAGAATGCTTTGCTTATCATAAGAGACTGTTTTGGCTTGCCCTTTGCCCCAAAAGGATTGGGCTACCTTGCTGCACTTTTGTTACCATTACTGTTACTTGCTCGTTACAAATTTCCTTGCTATCAAACTACTCGTTACTTATAATTTTAGTGCTTGCAGAGAATACCTTGCTGAAAACTACTTGTCATTTCCTTCTGCTCCTCATTGGGTTCGACACTCTTACTTATCACAAGGACTACGATTGATCCCCTATACTTGTGGGTCATCATGACACTTGCGTAGGATCTATTCCTGTTCATGCTCAGGTACACAATGTCTAATAACACCATCTACTCCTTCTTTATAAAGTTGTGGGTCATCCCAAAAGTAATGTCTTAAATCATAGAAAAACTTTTTCTTTTGCTGGTATGTGAAACTATTTGGTATGAATTTAGCAACAATGTAATAAGCATAATCAGCTTACCATGGAGCATTGCTAGAAGCATTTATGACAGCTAATTGTTCATCAGGAAAGCTATCATCAATAGGTAGTGGGTCATCAAGAATATTTTCTAACCTAGACAAGTTGTCTGCTGTGGGGTTCTCAGCTCCCTTTCTATCAATAATATGCAAATCAAATTCTGGCAGCAAGAGAACCCATCTAATAAGTCTAGGTTTAGCATCTTTCTTTTCCATAAGGTATTTATTAGCAGCATGATCGGTGTGAACAGTTACTTTGGAATCAACAATGTAAGATCTGAACTTATCACAAGCAAAAACAACTGCTAAAAATTCTTTTTCAGTAGTAGCATAATTTGTTTGAGCACTGTCTAGAGGTTTACTAGCATAATGGATAACATTTAATTTCTTATCAACTCTCTTTGTCCTAGAACAGCACCAACAACATAGTCACTAGCATCACACATAATTTCAAAGGGTAGGTTCCAATCAGGTGGTTGAACAATAGGTGCAGAAATCAAGGCTTTCTTAAGTATTTCAAATGCTTCTATACAATCATCATCAAAAACAAAAGGAACATATTTTTGCAAGAGATTAGTGAGAGGCCTAGAAATTTTAGAGAAGTCTTTAATAAACCTCCTATAGAAACTATCATGACCAAGGAAACTTCTTATACCTTTGATATCTTTAGGACACGGCATCTTTTCAATAGGATCTACTTTAGCTTTATCAACTTCAATACCTCTTTCAGAAATTTTATGCCGCAAGACGATACCTTCATTAACCATAAAGTGGCACTTCTCCCAATTCAAGACAAGATTAGTGGGGGGGGGGGGGGGGGAAAACTCGATCAAGGTTGCTTAAGCAATCATCAAAAGAAGTTCCGTAAACGGAAAAATCATCGATGAAAACCTCAACAATATTTTCACAAAAGTCAGAGAATATAGCAGTCATACATCTTTGAAAGGTAGCAGGAGCATTGCATAAACCAAAAGGCATACGTCTATAAGCAAAGGTACCGAAAGGGCAAGTAAAAGTGGTTATTTCTTGATCCTCTTTTGACACAGGTATTTGAGAAAAAACAGAATAACCATCTAGAAAGCAAAAGTGCGCATGTTTTGATAATCTTTCTAGCATTTGATGAATAAAGGGTAGAGGATAATGATCTTTCCTAGCGGCTTTATTCAACTTCCTAAAATCGATAACCATTCTATAACCTGTAACAATTCTTTATGGAATCAATTCATTCTTATCATTAGGAACAACAGTAATACCTCCCTTATTTGGGACACAATGAATAGGACTTACCCATCTACTATCAGCAATAGGATAAATTATACCTGCCTCCTGAAGCTTTAATATTTCATTTCTTACCACTTCTTTCATCTTAGGATTTAACCGTCATTGGTGATCAACAACTGTTTTAGCATCAGGCTCCATATTAATTTTGTGCTGACATAGAGTGGGACTAATGCCCTTAAGATCATCAAGAGTATATCCAATAGCTGCATAGTGCTTCTTCAGAGTTTTCAATAGTTTCTTTTCTTCATGCTCTGAAAGGTTAGCACTAATAATAACAAGATATATCTTCTTTTCATCAAGATAAGCATATTTCAATGTATCAGGTAATTATTTAAGCTCAAACACGGGATTTCCCTTGGGTGGAGGAGGATCCCCAAGAATTTCAACAGGCAAGTTGTGTTTCAAAATAGGCATTTGGTTAAAGAATATTTCATCAAGTTCTCTTCTTTCATTCATGAACATATCATTTTCATGGTCTAACAAATATTGTCCTAAAGGATCAGTAGGAGGCACAACAATAGAAGCAAGACCAATAATTTCATCTTTACTAGGCAATTCTTTATCGTGGGGTTGTCTATGAAATTTAGAGAAATTAAAATCATAAGTCATATTCCCAAAAATTATAGTAACAGTTTCTTTTTCACAATCTATTTTGGCATTAACAGTGTTCAAGAAAGGTCTACCAAGTATAATGGGACAAAAATCAGCTTGTGGGGAACCAAGAATTGGAAAATCAGTAGGGTATTTTATTTTCCCACACATGACTTCAACATCTCTAACAATCCCAATTGGTGATATAGTATCTCTATTAGCAAGCTTAATAGTGACATCAATATCTTCTATTTCAGCAGGTGCAATAGGGGGGGGGGGGGGGGGGGGGGGGGGGGGGGGGGGGGGGGGGGGGGGGGGGGGGGGGGGGGGGGGGGGGGGGGGGGGGGGGGGGGGGGGGGGGGGGGGGGGGGGGGGGGGGGGGGGGGGGGGGGGGGGGGGGGGGGGGGGGGGGGGGGGGGGGGGGGGGGGGGGGGGGGGGGGGGGGGGGGGGGGGGGGGGGGGGGGGGGGGGGGGGGGGGGGGGGGGGGGGGGGGGGGGGGGGGGGGGGGGGGGGGGGGGGGGGGGGGGGGGGGGGGGGGGGGGGGGGGGGGGGGGGGGGGGGGGGGGGGGGGGGGGGGGGGGGGGGGGGGGGGGGGGGGGGGGGGGGGGGGGGGGGGGGGGGGGGGGGGGGGGGGGGGGGGGGGGGGGGGGGGGGGGGGGGGGGGGGGGGGGGGGGGGGGGGGGGGGGGGGGGGGGGGGGGGGGGGGGGGGGGGGGGGGGGGGGGGGGGGGGGGGGGGGGGGGGGGGGGGGGGGGGGGGGGGGGGGGGGGGGGGGGGGGGGGGGGGGGGGGGGGGGGGGGGGGGGGGGGGGGGGGGGGGGGGGGGGGGGGGGGGGGGGGGGGGGGGGGGGGGGGGGGGGGGGGGGGGGGGGGGGGGGGGGGGGGGGGGGGGGGGGGGGGGGGGGGGGGGGGGGGGGGGGGGGGGGGGGGGGGGGGGGGGGGGGGGGGGGGGGGGGGGGGGGGGGGGGGGGGGGGGGGGGGGGGGGGGGGGGGGGGGGGGGGGGGGGGGGGGGGGGGGGGGGGGGGGGGGGGGGGGGGGGGGGGGGGGGGGGGGGGGGGGGGGGGGGGGGGGGGTCATGATTGGGGCATGAATATAACATTGACTTAAGCCTCCCCCAAGCTTGAGGGATACTTTCTCCTTCACGAGGCCAAAAATTATAAATATAATTCCGATCACAATGAACTAGATGCATAGGATAAAACTTCTGATGAAATTCCAATTTCAATCGGTTGTAGTTCCAAGATCCAATATCGTCGCATAGCCTATACCATATCAGTGCCTTCTCCTTCAAAGATAAAGGGAAGACCTTATTCTTGACTTCATCCTCGGGCAAACCTGCAAGCTTAAATAATCCACAAACTTCATCCACATAGATTAGATGCATATCAGGATGCAATGTTCCATCTCCTGCATAAGGATTAGCTAGCTGTTTCTCTATCATACCCAAAGGAATTTCATAATAAATATTTTCAGTAGGTTCAGTAGGTGAGGGGAAACTCTTTGCTCTTCCAGTTGGGGTGAAGATACCCCGAACAAGCCCCTCAAAGGATTATTTTCCATAGCAACAAGTGACAGTAAATTTCAGCACACTATATGAATGTTTCCTTACCAAATTCCACTCACCAAAGGCGCTTCACCCCCCGGCAACGGCGCCAGAAAACAGTCTTGATGACCCACAAGTATAGGGGATCGGGGGGGGGGGGGGGGGGGGGGGGGGGGGGGGGGGGGGGGGGGGGGGGGGGGGGGGGGGGGGGGGGGGGGGGGGGGGGGGGGGGGGGGGGGGGGGGGGGGGGGGGGGGGGGGGGGGGGGGGGGGGGGGGGGGGGGGGGGGGGGGGGGGGGGGGGGGGGGGGGGGGGGGGGGGGGGGGGGGGGGGGGGGGGGGGGGGGGGGGGGGGGGGGGGGGGGGGGGGGGGGGGGGGGGGGGGGGGGGGGGGGGGGGGGGGGGGGGGGGGGGGGGGGGGGGGGGGGGGGGGGGGGGGGGGGGGGGGGGGGGGGGGGGGGGGGGGGGGGGGGGGGGGGGGGGGGGGGGGGGGGGGGGGGGGGGGGGGGGGGGGGGGGGGGGGGGGGGGGGGGGGGGGGGGGGGGGGGGGGGGGGGGGGGGGGGGGGGGGGGGGGGGGGGGGGGGGGGGGGGGGGGGGGGGGGGGGGGGGGGGGGGGGGGGGGGGGGGGGGGGGGGGGGGGGGGGGGGGGGGGGGGGGGGGGGGGGGGGGGGGGGGGGGGGGGGGGGGGGGGGGGGGGGGGGGGGGGGGGGGGGGGGGGGGGGGGGGGGGGGGGGGGGGGGGGGGGGGGGGGGGGGGGGGGGGGGGGGGGGGGGGGGGGGGGGGGGGGGGGGGGGGGGGGGGGGGGGGGGGGGGGGGGGGGGGGGGGGGGGGGGGGGGGGGGGGGGGGGGGGGGGGGGGGGGGGGGGGGGGGGGGGGGGGGGGGGGGGGGGGGGGGGGGGGGGGGGGGGGGGGGGGGGGGGGGGGGGGGGGGGGGGGGGGGGGGGGGGGGGGGGGGGGGGGGGGGGGGGGGGGGGGGGGGGGGGGGGGGGGGGGGGGGGGGGGGGGGGGGGGGGGGGGGGGGGGGGGGGGGGGGGGGGGGGGGGGGGGGGGGGGGGGGGGGGGGGGGGGGGGGGGGGGGGGGGGGGGGGGGGGGGGGGGGGGGGGGGGGGGGGGGGGGGGGGGGGGGGGGGGGGGGGGGGGGGGGGGGGGGGGGGGGGGGGGGGGGGGGGGGGGGGGGGGGGGGGGGGGGGGGGGGGGGGGGGGGGGGGGGGGGGGGGGGGGGGGGGGGGGGGGGGGGGGGGGGGGGGGGGGGGGGGGGGGGGGGGGGGGGGGGGGGGGGGGGGGGGGGGGGGGGGGGGGGGGGGGGGGGGGGGGGGGGGGGGGGGGGGGGGGGGGGGGGGGGGGGGGGGGGGGGGGGGGGGGGGGGGGGGGGGGGGGGGGGGGGGGGGGGGGGGGGGGGGGGGGGGGGGGGGGGGGGGGGGGGGGGGGGGGGGGGGGGGGGGGGGGGGGGGGGGGGGGGGGGGGGGGGGGGGGGGGGGGGGGGGGGGGGGGGGGGGGGGGGGGGGGGGGGGGGGGGGGGGGGGGGGGGGGGGGGGGGGGGGGGGGGGGGGGGGGGGGGGGGGGGGGGGGGGGGGGGGGGGGGGGGGGGGGGGGGGGGGGGGGGGGGGGGGGGGGGGGGGGGGGGGGGGGGGGGGGGGGGGGGGGGGGGGGGGGGGGGGGGGGGGGGGGGGGGGGGGGGGGGGGGGGGGGGGGGGGGGGGGGGGGGGGGGGGGGGGGGGGGGGGGGGGGGGGGGGGGGGGGGGGGGGGGGGGGGGGGGGGGGGGGGGGGGGGGGGGGGGGGGGGGGGGGGGGGGGGGGGGGGGGGGGGGGGGGGGGGGGGGGGGGGGGGGGGGGGGGGGGGGGGGGGGGGGGGGGGGGGGGGGGGGGGGGGGGGGGGGGGGGGGGGGGGGGGGGGGGGGGGGGGGGGGGGGGGGGGGGGGGGGGGGGGGGGGGGGGGGGGGGGGGGGGGGGGGGGGGGGGGGGGGGGGGGGGGGGGGGGGGGGGGGGGGGGGGGGGGGGGGGGGGGGGGGGGGGGGGGGGGGGGGGGGGGGGGGGGGGGGGGGGGGGGGGGGGGGGGGGGGGGGGGGGGGGGGGGGGGGGGGGGGGGGGGGGGGGGGGGGGGGGGGGGGGGGGGGGGGGGGGGGGGGGGGGGGGGGGGGGGGGGGGGGGGGGGGGGGGGGGGGGGGGGGGGGGGGGGGGGGGGGGGGGGGGGGGGGGGGGGGGGGGGGGGGGGGGGGGGGGGGGGGGGGGGGGGGGGGGGGGGGGGGGGGGGGGGGGGGGGGGGGGGGGGGGGGGGGGGGGGGGGGGGGGGGGGGGGGGGGGGGGGGGGGGGGGGGGGGGGGGGGGGGGGGGGGGGGGGGGGGGGGGGGGGGGGGGGGGGGGGGGGGGGGGGGGGGGGGGGGGGGGGGGGGGGGGGGGGGGGGGGGGGGGGGGGGGGGGGGGGGGGGGGGGGGGGGGGGGGGGGGGGGGGGGGGGGGGGGGGGGGGGGGGGGGGGGGGGGGGGGGGGGGGGGGGGGGGGGGGGGGGGGGGGGGGGGGGGGGGGGGGGGGGGGGGGGGGGGGGGGGGGGGGGGGGGGGGGGGGGGGGGGGGGGGGGGGGGGGGGGGGGGGGGGGGGGGGGGGGGGGGGGGGGGGGGGGGGGGGGGGGGGGGGGGGGGGGGGGGGGGGGGGGGGGGGGGGGGGGGGGGGGGGGGGGGGGGGGGGGGGGGGGGGGGGGGGGGGGGGGGGGGGGGGGGGGGGGGGGGGGGGGGGGGGGGGGGGGGGGGGGGGGGGGGGGGGGGGGGGGGGGGGGGGGGGGGGGGGGGGGGGGGGGGGGGGGGGGGGGGGGGGGGGGGGGGGGGGGGGGGGGGGGGGGGGGGGGGGGGGGGGGGGGGGGGGGGGGGGGGGGGGGGGGGGGGGGGGGGGGGGGGGGGGGGGGGGGGGGGGGGGGGGGGGGGGGGGGGGGGGGGGGGGGGGGGGGGGGGGGGGGGGGGGGGGGGGGGGGGGGGGGGGGGGGGGGGGGGGGGGGGGGGGGGGGGGGGGGGGGGGGGGGGGGGGGGGGGGGGGGGGGGGGGGGGGGGGGGGGGGGGGGGGGGGGGGGGGGGGGGGGGGGGGGGGGGGGGGGGGGGGGGGGGGGGGGGGGGGGGGGGGGGGGGGGGGGGGGGGGGGGGGGGGGGGGGGGGGGGGGGGGGGGGGGGGGGGGGGGGGGGGGGGGGGGGGGGGGGGGGGGGGGGGGGGGGGGGGGGGGGGGGGGGGGGGGGGGGGGGGGGGGGGGGGGGGGGGGGGGGGGGGGGGGGGGGGGGGGGGGGGGGGGGGGGGGGGGGGGGGGGGGGGGGGGGGGGGGGGGGGGGGGGGGGGGGGGGGGGGGGGGGGGGGGGGGGGGGGGGGGGGGGGGGGGGGGGGGGGGGGGGGGGGGGGGGGGGGGGGGGGGGGGGGGGGGGGGGGGGGGGGGGGGGGGGGGGGGGGGGGGGGGGGGGGGGGGGGGGGGGGGGGGGGGGGGGGGGGGGGGGGGGGGGGGGGGGGGGGGGGGGGGGGGGGGGGGGGGGGGGGGGGGGGGGGGGGGGGGGGGGGGGGGGGGGGGGGGGGGGGGGGGGGGGGGGGGGGGGGGGGGGGGGGGGGGGGGGGGGGGGGGGGGGGGGGGGGGGGGGGGGGGGGGGGGGGGGGGGGGGGGGGGGGGGGGGGGGGGGGGGGGGGGGGGGGGGGGGGGGGGGGGGGGGGGGGGGGGGGGGGGGGGGGGGGGGGGGGGGGGGGGGGGGGGGGGGGGGGGGGGGGGGGGGGGGGGGGGGGGGGGGGGGGGGGGGGGGGGGGGGGGGGGGGGGGGGGGGGGGGGGGGGGGGGGGGGGGGGGGGGGGGGGGGGGGGGGGGGGGGGGGGGGGGGGGGGGGGGGGGGGGGGGGGGGGGGGGGGGGGGGGGGGGGGGGGGGGGGGGGGGGGGGGGGGGGGGGGGGGGGGGGGGGGGGGGGGGGGGGGGGGGGGGGGGGGGGGGGGGGGGGGGGGGGGGGGGGGGGGGGGGGGGGGGGGGGGGGGGGGGGGGGGGGGGGGGGGGGGGGGGGGGGGGGGGGGGGGGGGGGGGGGGGGGGGGGGGGGGGGGGGGGGGGGGGGGGGGGGGGGGGGGGGGGGGGGGGGGGGGGGGGGGGGGGGGGGGGGGGGGGGGGGGGGGGGGGGGGGGGGGGGGGGGGGGGGGGGGGGGGGGGGGGGGGGGGGGGGGGGGGGGGGGGGGGGGGGGGGGGGGGGGGGGGGGGGGGGGGGGGGGGGGGGGGGGGGGGGGGGGGGGGGGGGGGGGGGGGGGGGGGGGGGGGGGGGGGGGGGGGGGGGGGGGGGGGGGGGGGGGGGGGGGGGGGGGGGGGGGGGGGGGGGGGGGGGGGGGGGGGGGGGGGGGGGGGGGGGGGGGGGGGGGGGGGGGGGGGGGGGGGGGGGGGGGGGGGGACTAATCTTGTCTTGAATTGGGAGAAGTGCCACTTTATGGTTAATGAAGGTATCGTCTTGCGGCATAAAATTTCTGAAAGAGGTATTGAAGTTGATAAAGCTAAAGTAGATCCTATTGAAAAGATGCCGTGTCCTAAAGATATCAAAGGTATAAGAAGTTTCCTTGGTCATGATAGTTTCTATAGGAGGTTTATTAAAGACTTCTCTAAAATTTCTAGGCCTCTCACTAATCTCTTGCAAAAATATGTTCCTTTTGTTTTTGATGATGATTGTATAGAAGCATTTGAAATACTTAAGAAAGCCTTGATTTCTGCACCTATTGTTCAACCACCTGATTGGAACCTACCCTTTGAAATTATGTGTGATGCTAGTGACTATGTTGTTGGTGCTGTTCTAGGACAAAGAGAGTTGATAAGAAATTAAATGTTATCCATTATGCTAGTAAACCTCTAGACAGTGCTCAAACAAATTATGCTACTACTGAAAAAGAATTTTTAGCAGTTGTTTTTGCTTGTGATAAGTTCAGATCTTACATTGTTGATTCCAAAGTAACTGTTCACACCGATCATGCTGCTAATAAATACCTTATGGAAAAGAAAGATGCTAAACCTAGACTTATTAGATGGGTTCTCTTGCTGCCAGAATTTGATTTGCATATTATTGATAGAAAGGGAGCTGAGAACCCCACAGCAGACAACTTGTCTAGGTTAGAAAATATTCTTGATGACCCACTACCTATTGATGATAGCTTTCCTGATGAACAATTAGCTGTCATAAATGCTTCTAGCAATGCTCCATGGTAAGCTGATTATGCTTATTACATTGTTGCTAAATTCATACCAAATAGTTTCACATACCAGCAAAAGAAAAAGTTTTTCTATGATTTAAGACATTACTTTTGGGATGACCCACAACTTTATAAAGAAGGAGTAGATGGTGTTATTAGACATTGTGTACCTGAGCATGAACAGGAATAGATCCTACGCAAGTGTCATGATGACCCACAAGTATAGGGGATCAATCGTAGTCCTTGTGATAAGTAAGAGTGTCGAACCCAATGAGGAGCAGAAGGAAATGACAAGTAGTTTTCAGCAAGGTATTCTCTGCAAGCACTAAAATTATAAGTAACGAGTAGTTTGATAGCAAGGAAATTTGTAACGAGCAAGTAACAGTAATGGTAACAAAAGTGCAGCAAGGTAGCCCAATCCTTTTGGGGCAAAGGGCAAGCCAAAACAGTCTCTTATGATAAGCAAAGCATTCTTGAGGGTACACGGGAATTTAATCTAGTCACTTTCATCATATTGGGTTGATTTGTGTTCGCTACTTTGATAATTTGATATGTGGGTGGACTGGTGCTTAGGTGTTGTTATTACTTGAACAAACCTCCTACTTATGATTAACCCCCTCGCAAGCATCCGGGGGGGGGGGGGGGGGGGGGGGGGGGGGGGGGGGGGGGGGGGGGGGGGGGGGGGGGGGGGGGGGGGGGGGGGGGGGGGGGGGGGGGGGGGGGGGGGGGGGGGGGGGGGGGGGGGGGGGGGGGGGGGGGGGGGGGGGGGGGGGGGGGGGGGGGGGGGGGGGGGGGGGGGGGGGGGGGGGGGGGGGGGGGGGGGGGGGGGGGGGGGGGGGGGGGGGGGGGGGGGGGGGGGGGGGGGGGGGGGGGGGGGGGGGGGGGGGGGGGGGGGGGGGGGGGGGGGGGGGGGGGGGGGGGGGGGGGGGGGGGGGGGGGGGGGGGGGGGGGGGGGGGGGGGGGGGGGGGGGGGGGGGGGGGGGGGGGGGGGGGGGGGGGGGGGGGGGGGGGGGGGGGGGGGGGGGGGGGGGGGGGGGGGGGGGGGGGGGGGGGGGGGGGGGGGGGGGGGGGGGGGGGGGGGGGGGGGGGGGGGGGGGGGGGGGGGGGGGGGGGGGGGGGGGGGGGGGGGGGGGGGGGGGGGGGGGGGGGGGGGGGGGGGGGGGGGGGGGGGGGGGGGGGGGGGGGGGGGGGGGGGGGGGGGGGGGGGGGGGGGGGGGGGGGGGGGGGGGGGGGGGGGGGGGGGGGGGGGGGGGGGGGGGGGGGGGGGGGGGGGGGGGGGGGGGGGGGGGGGGGGGGGGGGGGGGGGGGGGGGGGGGGGGGGGGGGGGGGGGGGGGGGGGGGGGGGGGGGGGGGGGGGGGGGGGTTTCTAGGTCAAAATGACTTGTATACTAGAAGAGGGGCACCGGAGGTGGGCCGAGGAGGGCACAACCCACCAGGGCGCGCCTGGGCTCCCTGGCGCCCCCAGGTGGGTTGTGCCCACCGGGTGGGCCCCTCTGGTACTTATTTGCTCCAATAATTCTTATATATTCCATAAAAAATCTTCATGAAATTTCAGCTCATTTGGAGTTGTGCAGAATAGGTAGCCTGACGTAGCTTTTTCAGGTCCAGAATTCTAGCTGCCGGTATTCTCCCTCTTTGTGTGAACCTTGCATATTATTAGAGAAAAGGCATTAGAATTACTCCAAAAGGCATTATTATGCATAAAAACAATATAAATAGCAGAAGGAAAACATGATGCAAAATGGACGTATCAACTTCCCCAAGCTTAGACCTCGCTTGTCCTCAAGCGAAAACCGAAATCGAAAAACATGTCCACATGCTTAGAGAGAGAGAGGTCTCGATAAAAACATAATACGGCCATAGAAGCATCATGTATATTATTATAATAGCAACAAACTTTAACATAAAACTTTATCATAGAACTTTTATCATAGACTTCTCATGAATAAGTAACAATTCATCACAACATCGAAGTATAAAGCATAAACTCTATTGAAAACCGAAAAACAATGTTCTCAGTCAACTTTGCGACTACAATTCATCATCTTTTCAGGAAGGGGCACGTACCGGAGCCTTTAGGCAAGTCCACATACTCAACCATCATATAGTCTTCTATGATTGCTAACACTCGGGGGGGGGGGGGGGGGGGGGGGGGGGGGGGGGGGGGGGGGGGGGGGGGGGGGGGGGGGGGGGGGGGGGGGGGGGGGGGGGGGGGGGGGGGGGGGGGGGGGGGGGGGGGGGGGGGGGGGGGGGGGGGGGGGGGGGGGGGGGGGGGGGGGGGGGGGGGGGGGGGGGGGGGGGGGGGGGGGGGGGGGGGGGGGGGGGGGGGGGGGGGGGGGGGGGGGGGGGGGGGGGGGGGGGGGGGGGGGGGGGGGGGGGGGGGGGGGGGGGGGGGGGGGGGGGGGGGGGGGGGGGGGGGGGGGGGGGGGGGGGGGGGGGGGGGGGGGGGGGGGGGGGGGGGGGGGGGGGGGGGGCCTAAGGGAATGCATTGTGGAGTAGTTATTAGATGATGGGTTGCGAGAGTGACCGAAGCTTAAACCCTAGTTTATGCACTACTTCGTAAGGGACTGATTTGGATCCAAAAGTTTAATGCTATGGTTAGATTTTATCTTAATACTTTTCTCGCAGTTGCGGATGCTTTGCGAGGGGGTTAATCATAATTAGGAGGTTTGTTCAAGTAAGAACAGTACCTAAGCACTGGTCCACCCACATATCAAATTATAAAAGTAGCGAACACGAATCAAATCAACATGATGAAAGTGACTAGATGAAATTCCCGTGTACCCTCAAGAACACTTCACTTATTATAAGAGACCGATTTGGCCTGTCCTCTGCCTTAGAAGGATTGGGCTACCTTGCTGCATATTATTTGTCATTACCGTTACTTGCTCGTTACAAATTATCTTGTAATCAAACTACTCGTTACTTATAATTTTAGTGCTTGCAGAGAATACCTTGCTGAAAACCACTTGTCATTTCCTTCTACTCCTCGTTGGGTTCGACACTCCTACT
>JAAAWM010010581.1:0-45066 GCA_036873465.1 Thinopyrum obtusiflorum
CTCACCGCTATGAGGACGCCGTGGAAGACACCGATCCCGACTACACAACCCCTAGTGGCGTCGGGGATGACACCACTGATGGTGCCGTCGAGGATGCCACCATTGATGATGGTAGCGCATGCACAGATGGCAGCCAACCGAAGAGGCAACGGAAGGACCGGCGCCCGAACGTGCTCGGCACCGTCAAGTAGGAATTTACTGAAGTGTCCTCCAGTGGGCATCCAACGGCGCCCAAAGAATTAGTCAGTGGGTACGCGGGACAACTCGGGTGCATTCTCTGGAGCACCATCTCGATCAACACCGAGAACCTAAGGCATCGTGATCGAGGGAATTTGCGCAACCTCCTCTTCACGAAGCTGCACGAACGATACAAGTTCCCCGATGACTTCGCAAACACATGCCTCTCAGGGAATAAAGTGAACAGTGCCGCCCTCACGAAGATGAGCACGGCCCTGGCTACTTGGAGAGCCGCGGTGAAGAGAAGGATTCTAAGAGGTGATAGTTATGAGAAGATCAAGGAGACAAATCCTTCGATCAGTGAAGCTGACTACCTGGAGTTTAAGATCAAGTGCGAGAGCAATGCATCTGCGGAATCAAGTCAGTGGGGGAAAGATATTCGGGACTTGAACTTAGGGGTCCACAAACTCGGTCCCGGCGGTTACAGAGTGGCGGAACCTATATGGGACAAGGAGGACGCGAAGCGTGCCGAGCAAGGCCTACCGCCCCTCTTCGATAAATACCGTGACAAGCAGACTAGGAACTATGTCAGGGCCCGGTACAAGGTGGACCCGGTAACAAAGGAGCTTACCACGGATCCGAAGACCAAGGCGCTTGAGCTTGTTCTGGTAAGGAATACACCCCCGCGTAATTAGCTCCATATGGTTGCATTTTAATTAATGAAGCCAAATTTCTAAATGGTTCACGTTCCTTCCGCAGGACACTGAAAGCAGTAGCGCGGGGTCGTCTCAGAGCTCCCCTTGGGACACCACTTTAAATAGGGCGTTGAACATAATGAAACACAAGGATAAGTTCAGTAAGCCGTCGTCAGCTGGTCATGTGGCCGGCAAAGGCTTGTCCACAAAATGGTCGGAATACTATAACGCTGGGCGAAAGGAGAGAAAGACCAGCTCAAAAAGCCAGGAGCGCGAGGTTCAAGAACTCAAGGCACAAGTGGCGCGGATTCCGGAGATAGTCGAAGAGCAAGTGCGAGACCAACTGGGAGCGATGATCACCGCCATTGTGCCTACCTTGATTGAGGGGCTGCAGGCGTGGATTGCGGGCGGCCAACAGGGGCCGCCCCCGATTCCCACCTTCACGGGCAGCAACTCGCACAACGCGTCGGCGCCATTAGTGTCTCCGGCGGAGGCGGCATTGGTGTCTCCGGCGTCGGCGCCGGCATTGGAGCTTAATGCACCCGGGTGTGGGAAGAATACGCAGGCTGGCACCTCAGCAGCAAGCGGCCCCTCCGTCACTTGCACACCCGCCGTTGGCGGTGCCTAGACATTAGCCAAGCTCGACGCCATCACGGTAACTAAGCCTCTCGGCCGATGACTTCATCTCCTTGCCTTTGATTGGGCATCCCTAACGCCCTACATGTTTTCGCAGGGCGCCACCGACGTTCCATGCACTCTCCTGCACTTCATGGACGGCGAGTTGATCGATGTCGCCAAGGCCAGAATCGTTCAACCGGGCAACCGCGTGTTCCACGGTAATCCGATGCCACCCACCGTGTATAGGGTTCAACTGGTTCGGGTGCTGCGGGGCTGCGAGGACTTGTTACCTCCATATCAACCCCCTGGGGCCGACGAAGATGATGTGATGACCCTCAGCGCCTGCATAAGCTGGTCCACGCTTTGGCCGAAGAGCCAGATTCGTTTGGGGGTGGGGGACACCACCCCACAGACAACACCGCCAGTCGTGCCGGCGCCAAGCCATGGCAAGACCGCCGCAACGCTACCGCCGTCAGCTGATCCGGACATGCATATGGCACAGGATCCGGACGACGATGATGGTACATTTACCAACGTCGATAAGTACTTCAATGAACATGGGTACGGTGACGAATTCTTGGGGCCTCCTTCTCAAGAACCCAACCCTGCAAAAGACGATCGCGATCTAGCTGGTACCGCGGAGAAACCCAATTGCAACAGGCGTCGTCTGGCGTTCAGTTCTCAGGAGACGCCTCCAGCTGCCGCCTTCACCGAGCCTCAGATAGCCGAGGTGCGAAATATTATCAGCCCCAACACACTCAAGAAGGTGGTCTCTGAGCAGAACTCAATCCCATTACAGCAGAAGAAGCAGAAGGGACGGTAAAGAAAAAATAACAAGGGTGCGAGCCAGCCGGCACCGAGTACGATCCGTGCTCAGGACGGGCCACCTTCACCTAAGGATATCTCGAGGAGGGTGCATGTGGCGGGTAGGCTGATGCTACCGACTAATATGCTCAATGCTGCAACCGGTGCTATGCGGAGTCTGCATGACAGTGTTCTTTCTTTGGAGAAGCGGCGTCTCTCCGAGAATGATGTGGCATACCCAGTTTTCGTGGCCAAGGTGCCAGAGGGCAAGGGCTTTGTCGATAGCACCATCGGGGGTATGATCGTCCTGCGGTTTGATGACATCTTCGCTATGTTTAACCTTCATCCGCTGCACTACACCTTCATTCGGCTATTTTCGCTCAGTATGGAGATGTGGACCCTGGGGCCGACGAAGATGATGTGATGACCCTCAGCGCCTGCATAAGCTGGTGGGGGGGGGGGGGGGGGGGGGGGGGGGGGGGGGGGGGGGGGGGGGGGGGGGGGGGGGGGGGGGGGGGGGGGGGGGGGGGGGGGGGGGGGGGGGGGGGGGGGGGGGGGGGGGGGGGGGGGGGGGGGGGGGGGGGGGGGGGGGGGGGGGGGGGGGGGGGGGGGGGGGGGGGGGGGGGGGGGGGGGGGGGGGGGGGGGGGGGGGGGGGGGGGGGGGGGGGGGGGGGGGGGGGGGGGGGGGGGGGGGGGGGGGGGGGGGGGGGGGGGGGGGGGGGGGGGGGGGGGGGGGGGGGGGGGGGGGGGGGGGGGGGGGGGGGGGGGGGGGGGGGGGGGGGGGGGGGGGGGGGGGGGGGGGGGGGGGGGGGGGGGGGGGGGGGGGGGGGGGGGGGGGGGGGGGGGGGGGGGGGGGGGGGGGGGGGGGGGGGGGGGGGGGGGGGGGGGGGGGGGGGGGGGGGGGGGGGGGGGGGGGGGGGGGGGGGGGGGGGGGGGGGGGGGGGGGGGGGGGGGGGGGGGGGGGGGGGGGGGGGGGGGGGGGGGGGGGGGGGGGGGGGGGGGGGGGGGGGGGGGGGGGGGGGGGGGGGGGGGGGGGGGGGGGGGGGGGGGGGGGGGGGGGGGGGGGGGGGGGGGGGGGGGGGGGGGGGGGGGGGGGGGGGGGGGGGGGGGGGGGGGGGGGGGGGGGGGGGGGGGGGGGGGGGGGGGGGGGGGGGGGGGGGGGGGGGGGGGGGGGGGGGGGGGGGGGGGGGGGGGGGGGGGGGGGGGGGGGGGGGGGGGGGGGGGGGGGGGGGGGGGGGGGGGGGGGGGGGGGGGGGGGGGGGGGGGGGGGGGGGGGGGGGGGGGGGGGGGGGGGGGGGGGGGGGGGGGGGGGGGGGGGGGGGGGGGGGGGGGGGGGGGGGGGGGGGGGGGGGGGGGGGGGGGGGGGGGGGGGGGGGGGGGGGGGGGGGGGGGGGGGGGGGGGGGGGGGGGGGGGGGGGGGGGGGGGGGGGGGGGGGGGGGGGGGGGGGGGGGGGGGGGGGGGGGGGGGGGGGGGGGGGGGGGGGGGGGGGGGGGGGGGGGGGGGGGGGGGGGGGGGGGGGGGGGGGGGGGGGGGGGGGGGGGGGGGGGGGGGGGGGGGGGGGGGGGGGGGGGGGGGGGGGGGGGGGGGGGGGGGGGGGGGGGGGGGGGGGGGGGGGGGGGGGGGGGGGGGGGGGGGGGGGGGGGATGAGGCCGGCGGTTCGGGCAAGGCATTCTGGGAGCTGTCCCAGGAGATGGAGGAAGAACCTCACTGCTATGAGGACACCGCGGAAGACACCGATCCTGACTACACAACCCCTAGTGGCGTCGGGGATGACACCACTGATGGTGCCGCCGAGGATGACACCACTGATGATGGCAGCGCACGCACAGATGGCAGCCAACCGAAGAGGCAACAGAAGGACCGGCGCCCGAACATGCTCGGCACCGTCAAGGAGGAATTTACTGAAGTGTCCTCCAGTGGGCATCCAACGGCGCCCAAAGAATTAGTCAAGGGGTACTCGGGACAACTCGGGTGCATTCTCCGGAGCACCGTCTCGATCAACACCAAGAACCTAAGGCATCATGACCGAGGGAATTTGCGCAACCTCCTCTTCACGAAGCTGCACGAACGATACAAGTTCCCCGGTGAGTTCGCAAACACACGCCTCTTAGGGAATAAAGTGAACAGTGCCGCCCTCACGAAGATGAGCACGGCCCTGGCTACTTGGAGAGCCGCGGTGAAGAGAGGGATTCTAAGAGGTGATAGTTATGAGAAGATCAAGGAGAAAAATCCTTCGATCAGCGAAGCTGACTACCTGGAGTTCAAGATCAAGTGCGAGAGCAACGCATCCGAGGAATCAAGTCAGTGGGGGAAAGATATGCGAGACTTGAACTTAGGGGTCCACACACTCGGTCCCGGCGCTTACAGAGTGGCGGAACCTATATGGGACAAGGAGGACGCGGAGCGTGCTGAGCAAGGCCTACCACCCCGTTTCGATAAATACTGTGACAAGCAGACCAGGAACTATGTCAGGGCCCGGTACAAGGTGGACCCGGTAACAAAGGAGCTTACCACGGATGCGAAGACCAAGGCGCCTGAGCTTGTTCTGGTAAGGAATGCACCCCCGCGTAATTAGCTCCATATGGTTGCATTCTAATTAATGAAGCCAAATTTCTAAATGGTTCACGTTCCTTCCGCAGGACACTAAAAGCAGTAGCGCGGGGTCGTCTCAGAGATCCCCTTGGGACACCACTTTAAATAGGGCGTTGAACATAATGAAACACAAGGATAAGTTCAGTAAGCCGTCGTCAGCTGGTCGTGTGGCCGGCAAAGGCTTGTCCACGAAATGGTCGAATACTATAACGCTGGGCGAAAGGAGAGAAAGACGGCCAGCTCAAAAAGCCAGGAGCGCGAGGTTCAAGAACTCAAGGCACAAGTGGCGCGGATTCCGGAGATAGTCGAAGAGCAAGTGCGAGACCAACTGGGAGCGATGATCACCGCCATTGTGCCTACCTTGATTGAGGGGCTGCAGGCGTGGATTGCGGGCGGCCAACAGGGGCCGCCCCAGATTCCCAGCTTCATGGGCAGCAACTTGCACAACGCGCCGCCGGCGCCATTGGTGTCTCCGGCGGAGGCGGCATTGGTGTCTCCGACCTCGGCACCGGCATTGGAGCTTAATGCACCCGGGTGTGGGAAGAATATGCCGGCCGGCACCTCGGCAGCAAGTGGCCCCTCCGTCACTTGCACGCCCGCCGTTGGCAGTGCCTCGACATTAACCAAGCTCGACGCCATCACGGTAACTAAGCCTCTCGGCCGATGACTTCATCTCCTTGCCTTTGACTGGGCATCCCTGACGCCCTACATGTTTTCGCAGGGCGCCGCCGATGTTCCATGCACTCTCCTGCACTTCGTGGACGGCGAGTTGATCGATGTCGCCAAGGCCAGAATCATTCAACCGGGCAACTGCGTGTTCCACGGTAATCCGATGCCACCAACCATGTATAGGGTTCAACTGGTTCGGGTGCTGCGGGGCTGCGACGACTTGTTACCTCCGTATCGACCCCCTGGGGCCGACGAAGATGATGTGATGACCCTCAGTGCCTGCATAAGCTGGTCCATGCTTTGGCCGAAGAGCCAGATTCGTTTGGGGGCGGGGGACACCACCCCACAGACAACACCGCCAGTCGTGCTGGCGCCAAGCCATGGCAAGACCGCCGCAACGCTACCGCCATCAGCTGATCCAGACATGCATATGGCACAGGATCCAGTCGATGACGACGGTACATTTACCAACGTCGATAACTACTTCAACGAACATGGGTACGATGACGAATTCTTGGGGCCTCCTTCTCAAGAACCCAACCCTGCAAAAGATGATCGCGATCTAGCTGGTACCGCGGAGAAACCCAATTGCAACAGGCGTCGTCTGGCATTCAGTTCTCAGGAGATGCCTCCAGCTGCTGCCTTCACCGAGCCTCAGATAGCTGAGGTGTTAAATATTATCAGCCCCAACACACTCAAGAAGGTGCTCTCTGAGCAGAACTTGATCCCAATACAGCAGAAGAAGCAGAAGGGACGGAAAAGAAAAAATAACAAGCAGGGTGCGAGCCAGCCGGCACCGAGTACGATCCGTGCTCAGGACGGGCCACCTTCACCTAAGGATATCTCGAGGAGGGTGCATGTGGCGGGTAGGCCGATGCTACCGACTAATCTGCTCAATGCTGCAACCGGTGCTATGCGGAGTCTGCATGACAGTGTTCTTTCTTTGGAGAAGCGGCATCTCTCTGAGAATAATGTGGCATACCCGGTTTTCGTGGCCAAGGTGCCAGAAGGCAAGGGCTTTGTCGATAGCACCATCGGGCGTATGATCGTCCTGCGGTTTGATGACATCTTTGCTATGTTTAACCTTCATCCGCTGCACTACACCTTCATTCGGCTATTTTTGCTCAGTATGGAGATGCGGATCATTAGAGACAAGACCCCGGACATCGTGATAGTCGACCCCTTCTACATGCGTGCCAAGATCTTGGGCACCGCTGGGGACCGGCAACTCACAAGTTCATACCTCGAAGGCGTCATTCTGGCGAACCCAGATAAGGATAACTTCCTCGTGCCTTACTTTCCCGAGTAAGTCATCCCCTCACCGCCCCGTAACATATGATTTCTTAGATTTTGATCGTTCTTTTTTTTTCTAACATTCCGTGTTTTGTGCAGTGACACACATTGCACACTCATCCTCTTAAGCCCGAAATATTCCACGGCCACGTATTTCGACTCGGACCGTCAGTCAAGGAAAGACTACACAAATATCAAGAAAGTTCTTGATGATGCTCTCCCTGGCTATGCCAAATCTGGAGGCACCTTCAGGAGGCCAATTTGTAGGTACGGCAAGCACGTGTTCACCCACGTAATGACGTTCCCCTGCGTCAAGCAGCCGCCTGGCGGTCAGAAGGATGCCTACTACGCCCTCCATCACATGCGGGCAATCGTACGGGACCATAATCACCTTCTGCTACCAACTAATCTCAAAGATTGGGCCGCACGCTTGTCGGCAATCCAGGACGTGGACATCAGACAAGAATTCTTTCGCATCCAGTCGGAGTTTGCGAAAATCATCCATCAAGATGTCCTTCGTACGTCGGGGCAGTTCTACCTCAAATATCAACCGTCCAACAGTGAAATAGAAACAACGCTACAAATGCAGGCTGACAACGATCGCGATTTCATGACCAGCATGAAAGACGGCGGCTTCATCCACGCTCCGGTCCCTGAGTCGAGTCAAAAGTAGTGATGCTATGTAGTTCTGAAATATCGATTAGCTCATGTTGTAATTAAACTTTATTGAACTTGTATGTCTCTTTAGTTTGGACAGTCATTCAACTTATATGTAATCGATGCTATTTATTAGTAGGACCATGAATCGTGCTATTAATGTGTTGGTTTTCTCTTCTGATCCTTTTGTTGCATACTTATATATTGCTTATGTATTGTCTGTGAATTGCTACTAATGTTTTGTTTGTCTAGTGCATAGAGATGCCGTCGTATGTCGTGTACAAGGGTAAGGTTCCCGGAGTCTACGACGACTGGGAGGAGTGTCGGAGACAGGTTCACCGTTTCAGCGGTAACAGTTACAAAGGGTACACCACTAGGGCGGAGGCGGAAGCTAGATACGCGCGCTATCTAGTGGGAGAGAGGAGGGAGCAGAGGAGGAACCGGATGAAGACCAGTTTCATCGCGATGATGCTCATCGTGACCGCAGCTCTCTTCTATGTGATGGTAGTTTAGATGATCGATATCGACTTGTAATGTGAAGACAAACTCGCTACTCGCGGTCTCGAGACTTGTAATGTTCTAACTTTGTTCGGTATTTTGAATTCGGAGACTAATATGATGAATTGTATTCGGAGACTAATCTTCTATTGTATTCGATAAATCTGCTGTTTATATGTTGTGCTGTCTATATTCTGTGCAGTAATATATTTTGTAACCTGTGCAAATATCAGAAAAGAAAAGAAAAAAATAATTCCTAATATTCATACTAGTGGCGCACCACACTGCACTTTAGTGGCGCACTGCAATAAACACACTAGTGGCGCATTATCTAGAAGTGCGCCATTAGTAACCCAGAGCACAAGGTAAATATGGCCCCCAGGGAGGCATAGTAATGGCGCACCAGGGGACATAGTAATGGCGCACTGCCAGGTGCGCCACTATTGTCTGGTATACTAATGGCGCACCAGGGGTGCGCCATTAGTACTTGTTACTAGTGGCGTGATGATAGTGGCGCACGTATAGTGCGCCATTAATGGCCAAAACAGGTGTGCCACTAACAGGCCTTTTCCTAGTAGTGTGAAGAAGTAAGCTTTGGACTTTTGATTGGTGTGTTGGTTAGCTTCAAGAGTGGACTGCTGCTAGTGCGACACATAGTAGCTACACAGATCATAGTGTAGATATAACGGGAAAACCGTAAGCATCAGGAGTAAAATCAGCAAAGTGGAACTTGCTAGAATATATGTGCTAGTATTGCCGGTAAGGCTAGAAAGGCTTCGGATACCAGCTCTCTTCAACAGAAGGTGTGGTACTGTTAATATCAGTGTAACTCTCAAAGGCGACACAGCTCCCCACATTTCCTTGCTAATCTTATAGGATTCAAGTGGGCAGGCCACTACAAATCCTATTCCTATATTTACAAAATCCTACGAATCAAAGAGGCCCGAAGAGTTCAAAGTGTCCATCACAACCGACCGTATGGACCTCTACACTGTAAATGTCCCTGCTCATCTTCACTACAAGGAACATACTGTACTACTATCATACTCCCTCCATTCCAAAATATAAGTCTTTGTAGAGATTTCCACTATGGATCACATACAGATGTATACAGATACATTTTAGAGTGTAGATTCACTCATTTTGCTCCATATGTAGTCCATGGTGGAATCTATACAAAGACTTGTATTTAGGAACGGAGAGAGTACTTATTAAAAAAGAACGGAAGAGGAACATGCTAAAGAAGAGCAAGCAGATTTTGGATAATAAAATGTTCGTTGCGCAGTGCCCACACATGATGAACCAGAGCGCATTAAGAATGCAACTCCTTGCTATCTCTCTATATGTGGTGCACGTGCTTTTCGAAAGTAAAGTAGGAACATTAGCTGACCAATTAAACGTTATCTGTTTTACTAATATCAGCAGCATATCAGATTCGTATTTGAGCAACAAGTTTGGAATTATGCGTGGCACGTTGTTTAGCTT
Source organism: Thinopyrum obtusiflorum (assembly GCA_036873465.1). Classification (NCBI taxonomy): domain Eukaryota; kingdom Viridiplantae; phylum Streptophyta; class Magnoliopsida; order Poales; family Poaceae; genus Thinopyrum; species Thinopyrum obtusiflorum. The sequence continues at coordinate 9,490 of JAAAWM010010581.1, forward strand.
GATGGATTCAGGAGCAGTACTAAGCAGGTACGATGATGGTACTGAATATAAAGGCATGTCTGCATGCAAGTCGCGTGACTTTTGTCATTTGGGTCAATCGACCATTTCAGGCGGTTGGATGAAGATCCTACGTCTCCTAACCCTTCTTCTTCCTCGTCTCTGATTCTTCCCATACAGAACACCGCACGGGCCGCCGACCGAACCACCGGCCCCGACCCCCCGCCCTCCCCTGAACCGCCCCCACCGCATGTGTTCCTCCGCCACCCCCACCCCCACCCCCGCCCCCACCCGCGTCGAGTTTTCTTCGTTCGGCGAGGCCCCACCACCACCCGCCACAACCACCATCCCCACACGAGCCCCTTCATTCGCACCGGCGAACTCCGCCGAGCTCTGAAAAATCGACTGACCCAATTTTGAAATTTAGTCTACTGTCATTTAACTAGTGTGGAATATAAAAGGGGAAAACCATAAGCATTGCGAGTATAGTGTTGAGCATGCCATGGCGGATCTGAAGGTGCAAACCGGACAAAGGAAACTTCACAACCAATGTTTGCTTTCAACTAGCAAGTAAGTGATGGACAAGAAATTAGAGTAAAGCAGTGGCGATCTATTTTCTTGCTGCGATAAATAAGTTGAGCAGATACGAAAGAGTACCGCCTCTGGTGCGGCGCCGTGTATGCATCTACTGAGAATTTAACGGTGCTGCGGTAGCGATGGCTGTCGGCAGCGTGGAAGCAGATCTAGGAGGGTAGACTTTGGCGGCGGGGCACGGTGGACGAGACGGTCGTAGGAGCGGTGCCGGCAAGGTGGACGACGGTGGGGATGAAGCGAGAGAACGAGATGCAAGGATCCCGGTCCGGTGCCGCGGATGAGAGAGGTCGATCTCTTGTAATGGACGACGGCGTCGGGGTATCAGCTCCGGCATGGTGGAGGAGGACGGCGGTGGATGGGGTGGCGAACGGAGGAGGCTGGGGTGGAGAGGCTGTTTTGGCGCCCACGGAGTACGAATGGGGAAATGGAGGGAGAGAGGAAGGGGGAACCATGTCTTCATGGCGCGCTTGCGCCAAATGCGAGGAAATTTACAAACTTAGCCCCCGTTTAAAATTTCCTACATCACAGCAATATTAGTTGGTTGGGGATAGGACGTTAATCTCGCATACACCGAATATTTGCCGACGAGAGTTTCTTTTTGGCGCCCACCGTGTATGAATCGGGGAGGGAGTGGATTTCGGCCGAGGAGACACTGTGTTTTGGCGCCCACCGTGTATGAATCCGGGTGAGAGGCGCTTATGTCATGTTTGAGTGAAATTACAAACCTACCCCTATCGAAACCTATAGAAATCGAGCCGATAGGCTTTGCGTGTCAGGGATAGGCAATAATTTCCATCTCGCAGATTTTGGTTTCGGGCGGTTACTGCGACTTTCCCCGCTTCATTCAAATTTTTGCAGAGCAAGAGTGCACGTTTACCGTGCCAACTCAATTCGAATCAAGTTTGTATTCTATTTTGGTTCGGCCAGGATCCATTTGCGATTCGAATAAAATTCTATATACATTATTTTTTTATATATACTTTCAAAAGCACAACAAAGAATTCTACTCCTTTATATGTATATAATATGATTTACAAATACAATGATCTCAAAATCATAAGGTTGAATTCAAAAAAATTTAAACCAAATTATGTTCTACTAAAATGTATGGATTAGTAATATCTACATATTAAATAACATAGATGCGCGTGAATTCATATGAGTATGCATGTTAGATAGATCAATTTTGGTTCGAGTATGAATTACATGTATCATCATCTCGAATTCAAATATTTGAATCCCTTTTATGTTGACTCCTTTCACGCCCATCTCTCTGGCATGCTCCTTCATGTAGCTATCATTCTCTTTTCTCCAGCTCACCCGCACGCTCACTTCATGTTTCTCCTATCTTTGCAAACATGGTCTCTCGACGTCTCCCTTGAGAAGTATCACACTCTCCCTATCATTATACATTACACGGTTTTCATTATCTCCCACGTCTCTACCGTTCTCTGGTATCACTAGGTACCTAAGCTTTCTTTTTCACCACCACACACACAGTCTCACTCGTCTTTCACTTTGTCTTTCTCTCTATGGGGTTCTCTCACACACCCTATATGTCTCTAGATATGACTCATGGGGGGGGGGGGGGGGGGGGGGGGGGGGGGCTCACACACACACAACTCCTGCTTCCACTCCCCTTCCCGACTATCGTCTCTCTCTCACACACACAAAACTCTCGCTTTCGCACCCCGACTCGTATTTCTCTCACATCATTGATCGTCTAGCCTCCAGATAGGTTTATACACCCGCACACTCGTGCTTCCACTATCGCGTACATGTCTCTCTCACGCTCCTTGTATCTATGTAGATTTTTGGTCCCTTCTTGAGACACGCCCTCTCGATCATGCACACACACACTATCGCCTCATTTTAAGCTGATACCTCTCACACACACACTCTTTGTGTCTTTGTCACACATGCACTCCGTCCTCCTCCTCTCTCCCTCTCTCTCACACACACAACACACACACACACATGGGCTTTTTGCAACAACTAGCAAGATGCCCATGCGTTGCACGGAACATCAAGATGCATTTGTATGAGTAGTTTATCTTGTGGGAGAAAAGGATGAATGAGGGAAGGCCTTATTTGCAAATGTGGAGAGGGGTGTGGGTATCTTTTTGCAAAATTGCCAAAGTTTCCTTCCTATCCGTCAGATATAAATCGGACGGCCTATATAGCAGGATGGCAGGCACACCATCATTACCAACTTTTTTTTTATCTCGAACTCTTATAAAAAGCATAGTCGGTGATGATGGTGTGCCTGCCATCCTGTAATATAGGCCGTCCGATCTATATCTAACGAATAGGAAGGAAACTATGGCAATTTACCCGCACTCCTCACCACATTTACAGATAAGGCCTTCCCTCATCCATCCTTTTCTCCCACAAGATCTTGATGTTCCGTGCAACGCATGGGCATCTTGCTAGTAAGAATAGAAATTAGAGATGTACCACTTCTCGAATCTTGAAACCAACAACATTCCTTCCTTATCTCATCAAAACCACCAAAGGAATATATTTTGAGTGAAACATAAGATATTTTTAGTGATACACGTATTTCAAAACTAGAATCTTTTTTCTATCAAATCAGTGAATATGTATTAATCTACTTTGATCGTGTGGCAACACATTGGCACATTGCTAGTAGTTATTACTATTGTATAATTTTTTGGACACCAGACAAACGGTGGAGTACATATACGAAGAGAAGAGGCGCACGCACGCAGTCGGTCTCTCGCTGTCTCGCACGCATGAGAGTTACGTAAAGGCACCGTTAACAAATAAACCCTAAAACCCTAGGTGCATGATTGCTGCATGCGCGGGTACCGGGTACGTGGCGGAGCGCACCTTTGTAGGAATAGTTAGCTCACGTGATAATTTGATCCGTAGGAGTTGATGGTCGGGACCACAGGTGAACGACCTGGAGGCGGTGGCTCGCCAGTTGCCACAGATCGAGTAGCCACGTTTAAAATATCATTTTTTAGCAGGATAAGAGTTTCGATTTTCAAGGGTGCATTATAAGCACTTAAGTAGTTTTTAGAACGATTGGTATGGAGCGAAAATGGAATTCATAACTACTACCTCCTTGGCATATGGTTGTATGGGCTTATGTTGCGAGATGTTGAACCTGTTAGTTCTAGGGCAAATACTATGGTTTAGATGTTGGTTTTCAGTAATGAAAATGGGAAGGGGGAAACCCTTCTTTGATAAAAAAAACTACTACCTCCGTCCTGGTTTACTAGTCCCCAACGTATTTTGGGTCAAAGTTTGTCCATGAATTTTACTTGTAAAATGTGAATGGAAAACAAGATTTTGTTATACCCAAACAAAAAAGGACTGGAGGGAGTGATTGCTCTGACACGGACGCAACCTCTCATAGCGCAGGCATTGAATCGGTGCGCCGGCCAAGAGGGCCCCACTCGCTGCAGGCCAGGCTGAACACGCCTCCTCGCCACATGCAACCGGCTTCAGACTGCCCCGCCTGCCTCCACTGAATCCGCGCGTGTGCCGGCAACACGTCCTTCCACGAGCCAGCTGGCATTTCAGAACACAACGTCGGCGGCTGGCTCCTCTCGTCCGCTCGCTATTTAAACAAGGCCAGACGCCTGGCAAGAACCGCACCACACCGCTGCTCCCCATATCCTCCTTGCACCATTTTCTCCACACTCTCCATAGCATCCGGTGAGCAGGAAGATGAGTTCTCCAGCATGAAAGCCAGCTGGGTGCCCCGATAAGCCAGGCAACTCACTGCCCCACCTCCCTCCCCGCCCCATGGCGTCGGTACGATGGGCGAGGCTGTATGTGGGAAAGCGGAGGAGCAAGCCGCCGCTCCAAGATGGCCCCTGGTGCATCAACTCGATGCTCCAAGCCTGCTCGCAGAGGAGTGGCCAGTTGCTGCACGCCAGCACATGAGGGACCACGGCGTCCAGTGCACCGTGGTTGGCCGCGCCATCCGACGCAAATGTTGGCGGAACCGCGGCATGCTGGCGGAGGTGGCCAACACGTTTGCGGCCATCGCCAACACCGAGGAATAGTAGACCACGGGAGCCATCGCCGCTCTGAACCCATGAATGCTACGACCACCGCGTCGCGGGCATAGACACCCGGTGTGTTGCCCGGTTTGGCTCAAAACATCGTGGACCCCAGCAGCGGCCGTCATTAGAAATTATACCTGCTTCCAGAAGTTATTCGCGATTAGTCAAAAAATGACCAAAATATAATTAATTACGCATGGTCTTGACTTGTTGTGCTCGCACTGGTAGTAGGAACTATAGGTTTTTCTTTATTTATAACTCTCCTCACATTTTTTTGGCTTTCAAGTGAATCATGGTTGTGGACATTATCTATGAATGTGCAGATATCTGTGAACATGAGTTTGATGTGGAAGTTAAACTTGGAATGTTGGGCTTGCGTGTGAACTATACCATGTCCAATGCTTCGTCTATCATTGTTTGGAAAGTAATTGCTGTTATTACATGACTCGAAAAAAAATTTATTTTGTGCCACATCAGTAGATGCACGAACATCACAATAGGCATGCTAACTGGATAAACATTTGAACCTAGCTATTATGAAGGAAAATTTGTATTGACAACAGTTTTAGATAGCAGGAGATGCCTAGCCTGCTCTGCCTCTGCTAGCTTCTTTGTGGCTTCTTCCATCTCTTCTTTGGTTTGGGTGAAGAGAGCATCTGATTGCTCTTTTCGCTTCTTCAGGAACTCCGCTACATTCTCAAGGGCTGCTGCATGCTTTCTTTTAGCCTTTACTAGAGCCACGAGGACACGAACAGTTGACGACTCCACCTGGCTTGTCTGTAATCCAACATCATTTGGGAATTTGCACCTTGTGTCTAATCCAGCATCATTAGGGAACTGGCACCTTGTGTGTAATCCAGCCACATTTTGGAAACATGATCTCGAGGTTGACCATACTTCCCTCCTCGCAGGAACTGCATCCTGACATGAAGTTGCCTCTTTTTTAGATCAATACTCAGAGCAACCCAGATCCATTTAGTAGAAGCCAGATAAACAGGACTCGAAGAAGTGAATTCAAAAGGAAAAATATAAAAACAGACTACAAGGTGAGAACACCCACTTCCTACATCAAGCTAAAAATGAAAGCACTAGGATGATTAAGACTCTTCTTATTACACATCGAAGAACACGAGGCTAAGAGAAACATAAACTACAACATATACACATCAAAGAACACGAGGCTAAATGAAAGTAATTGAAAGGGTGTTACTTACCAAAGCTCGTTTTACAGGTTCGGTGCAGCTCCTCTTGAACTTGCCATGCTCCTTGAAGATGTCCCCAATATCCCGTGTTTGGTCTTCATTGCTCCTCAGCATGTTCGCACTCGTGGTTTTAAAATCTCAACATGGCAAGAAAAATATACTAGTAATACTCACGCATCTTGTGGGAAACATTAAAGCACTCGTCTGCCATGTTAGAGCATCTCCAACAGAAGCACACCGCGCGGCGCTTTAAAAAAGCGTTTACAGTGCTGAGATCGAGAAGTAGAGATAGAGAGTAGAGACTAGAGAGTAGAGACATAGATAGTTCTCAGCATAGATATAACATAGATAGATAAAAAATTAGATAGTTCAGCTACTCCTCGTCGTCCGACTCCTCCTCGGTGATGTCCTCCTCCGACGTCTCAATGTAGACGTGAAGATACCGATCGTCGTCGGATTCCCAGGGCGACACTGCTCCTAGCCTCATGTTGAATTGAGCGTCAGCTTTTCGCGTACGCTTGTCCTCGCGATAGGCGGCTCACTCTGCCCTCCTCTTCTCCCTCTCCGCCCTCCTTTGTGTGTAGAACTCGCGCTCGTTGATGATGTCCTATGGGAAGGGTTGGCGCCACAGCGCCATGGCCTCCTCGTCCATCTCGGCGATGCCGAGACGGTGCTCCCGCCTCCGGTTGTCGCGACGATCCTTGTCGGTGATATGCCGCGGCAGAGGCGCGAGCTCCTGCACCCGCTCCCACGTCGGCACGTTGGGGAAGTTCAATGTTCTATGAGGCCACCGGAGGCGCCACACCGCCGCATCGTACGCGCGGGCGGCCTCGTTGGCAGTGTCGAAATTGCCGAGACCGAGGCACATCCCGTGGAACCGGATCTCGGTGGAGAAGCCGCCGGAGGGGCACGCGCGGATGCCGCGGTATCCCCAAGTTTCCCGGTGACGCGGCGGCATGGTGGCGCGGTGGCGGCGAGGCGAGAAAGAGCAGGGAGAGAGCGGTGGCGAGGCACAGAGCGGGGAGAGAGCGGTGGCACGGCACAGAGCGGTGGGAGGGCGTTGGATTTTATACAGCGCGCCGGACGCCGCGCGCCAAAACTAGCACGCCCGGCCGCTTTTTCCCGCGCGCGCACGATCCTTTCCCGACGTCCGTGCTATCTCTACTCTGTTCTCTACTGTTATATTTATTTTATATTTAATGTTTATCTCTACTCTCTTCTCTACTGTTATATTTATTTTATATTTAATATTTATCTCTACTTCTCTACTCTCTACTCTTTTTTCTACTTTTTTTTTCTTTAAAAAAACAGAGTTGGTGATGATGGTGTGCCTGCCATCCTGCAATATAGGCCGTCCAATTTATATCCCATGGATAGGAAGGAAAGTATGGCAATTTTGCAGAAAGATACCCATACCCCTCTTCAGATTTGCAAATAAGGCCTTCCCTCGTTCATCCTTTTCTCCTACAAGATAAACTACTCATACAAATGCCTCTAGATGTTCCGTGCAACGCATGGGCATCTTGCTGGTTCTAAAAAACTTTCCATCATTTGCCACACTACTGGTTGCAGATGAAGAACCTACCCAAGCACAGCGCGATACAGGAGCGACGCACAATTACAAGATGATATTCTGTTGGACAATGGAGGCTATAACCAATTACTTTTACGGGAACAATAGCAACCAGGAAATTTGAAGGGTATGTATGAACAGAATTGGAACTGCACGTGTACTGCTAAGTGATTCAATACACACATTACCAATCGAGGAGGAGAATGATGGTCGCGGCGGCCTCTGTGCATCATGGTCGGCAACGGGAGTCAGTTCATTGTCCACGACGGTGGTGCTTCTGCGCTTGGCGTCGGCTTCCGGGAAGCAGATCCGAGACCGTGGAAGACGATGCCGGGGAAGAGGCTCCGTGTACGACGACTACGGTGGACCGGCTCCAGTGCAGTGTACGAGGTCATCGATGAGGCAGGTGCGCTGTGGTGGACGAGTGCGCCGATGGAGAAGGGGAGGAGCACGAAGGCTGCGGTGCCGTGGAGAAGTCTATTTTGGTGTGGGGATAGAAAATGGGGAGTATTCAGGTGTACTACTCTGGTGCCGGGGTGGGGTTGGCTGGGTAGGGTGAACCTGAAGTTACGAAAACAGGCCCCTACCAATTATAATCCGTAGACCTGTTCCGAAGGTTATGATGGTAACTTCGCACTGCTCGAATCAGGGTCGTGGGAGATTTTCCCGCCGACCTTAAAATTTTGTGACACTGAACTCCCCGTGTGGCATGTTGGGTGATTGGGCTAAGCAACTAGCGAGTAGTACTAGTAACTACTAGTACTCCCTTCGATTTTATTAACTGCATATTAGGTTTGACCAAAGTCAAACTTCCTAAAGTTTGACCAAGTTTAAAGAAAAATATAAACATTTACCATAACAAATATGTATGATGTGAAAGTACACTCAATAATGAATCTAATGGTGGGGGGGGGGGGGGGGGGGGGGGGGGGGGGGGGGGGGGGGGGGGGGGGGGGGGGGGGGGGGGGGGGGGGGGGGGGGGGGGGGGGGGGGGGGGGGGGGGGGGGGGGGGGGGGGGGGGGGGGGGGGGGGGGGGGGGGGGGGGGGGGGGGGGGGGGGGGGGGGGGGGGGGGGGGGGGGGGGGGGGGGGGGGGGGGGGGGGGGGGGGGGGGGGGGGGGGGGGGGGGGGGGGGGGGGGGGGGGGGGGGGGGGGGGGGGGGGGGGGGGGGGGGGGGGGGGGGGGGGGGGGGGGGGGGGGGGGGGGGGGGGGGGGGGGGGGGGGGGGGGGGGGGGGGGGGGGGGGGGGGGGGGGGGGGGGGGGGGGGGGGGGGGGGGGGGGGGGGGGGGGGGGGGGGGGGGGGGGGGGGGGGGGGGGGGGGGGGGGGGGGGGGGGGGGGGGGGGGGGGGGGGGGGGGGGGGGGGGGGGGGGGGGGGGGGGGGGGGGGGGGGGGGGGGGGGGGGGGGGGGGGGGGGGGGGGGGGGGGGGGGGGGGGGGGGGGGGGGGGGGGGGGGGGGGGGGGGGGGGGGGGGGGGGGGGGGGGGGGGGGGGGGGGGGGGGGGGGGGGGGGGGGGGGGGGGGGGGGGGGGGGGGGGGGGGGGGGGGGGGGGGGGGGGGGGGGGGGGGGGGGGGGGGGGGGGGGGGGGGGGGGGGGGGGGGGGGGGGGGGGGGGGGGGGGGGGGGGGGGGGGGGGGGGGGGGGGGGGGGGGGGGGGGGGGGGGGGGGGGGGGGGGGGGGGGGGGGGGGGGGGGGGGGGGGGGGGGGGGGGGGGGGGGGGGGGGGGGGGGGGGGGGGGGGGGGGGGGGGGGGGGGGGGGGGGGGGGGGGGGGGGGGGGGGGGGGGGGGGGGGGGGGGGGGGGGGGGGGGGGGGGGGGGGGGGGGGGGGGGGGGGGGGGGGGGGGGGGGGGGGGGGGGGGGGGGGGGGGGGGGGGGGGGGGGGGGGGGGGGGGGGGGGGGGGGGGGGGGGGGGGGGGGGGGGGGGGGGGGGGGGGGGGGGGGGGGGGGGGGGGGGGGGGGGGGGGGGGGGGGGGGGGGGGGGGGGGGGGGGGGGGGGGGGGGGGGGGGGGGGGGGGGGGGGGGGGGGGGGGGGGGGGGGGGGGGGGGGGGGGGGGGGGGGGGGGGGGGGGGGGGGGGGGGGGGGGGGGGGGGGGGGGGGGGGGGGGGGGGGGGGGGGGGGGGGGGGGGGGGGGGGGGGGGGGGGGGGGGGGGGGGGGGGGGGGGGGGGGGGGGGGGGGGGGGGGGGGGGGGGGGGGGGGGGGGGGGGGGGGGGGGGGGGGGGGGGGGGGGGGGGGGGGGGGGGGGGGGGGGGGGGGGGGGGGGGGGGGGGGGGGGGGGGGGGGGGGGGGGGGGGGGGGGGGGGGGGGGGGGGGGGGGGGGGGGGGGGGGGGGGGGGGGGGGGGGGGGGGGGGGGGGGGGGGGGGGGGGGGGGGGGGGGGGGGGGGGGGGGGGGGGGGGGGGGGGGGGGGGGGGGGGGGGGGGGGGGGGGGGGGGGGGGGGGGGGGGGGGGGGGGGGGGGGGGGGGGGGGGGGGGGGGGGGGGGGGGGGGGGGGGGGGGGGGGGGGGGGGGGGGGGGGGGGGGGGGGGGGGGGGGGGGGGGGGGGGGGGGGGGGGGGGGGGGGGGGGGGGGGGGGGGGGGGGGGGGGGGGGGGGGGGGGGGGGGGGGGGGGGGGGGGGGGGGGGGGGGGGGGGGGGGGGGGGGGGGGGGGGGGGGGGGGGGGGGGGGGGGGGGGGGGGGGGGGGGGGGGGGGGGGGGGGGGGGGGGGGGGGGGGGGGGGGGGGGGGGGGGGGGGGGGGGGGGGGGGGGGGGGGGGGGGGGGGGGGGGGGGGGGGGGGGGGGGGGGGGGGGGGGGGGGGGGGGGGGGGGGGGGGGGGGGGGGGGGGGGGGGGGGGGGGGGGGGGGGGGGGGGGGGGGGGGGGGGGGGGGGGGGGGGGGGGGGGGGGGGGGGGGGGGGGGGGGGGGGGGGGGGGGGGGGGGGGGGGGGGGGGGGGGGGGGGGGGGGGGGGGGGGGGGGGGGGGGGGGGGGGGGGGGGGGGGGGGGGGGGGGGGGGGGGGGGGGGGGGGGGGGGGGGGGGGGGGGGGGGGGGGGGGGGGGGGGGGGGGGGGGGGGGGGGGGGGGGGGGGGGGGGGGGGGGGGGGGGGGGGGGGGGGGGGGGGGGGGGGGGGGGGGGGGGGGGGGGGGGGGGGGGGGGGGGGGGGGGGGGGGGGGGGGGGGGGGGGGGGGGGGGGGGGGGGGGGGGGGGGGGGGGGGGGGGGGGGGGGGGGGGGGGGGGGGGGGGGGGGGGGGGGGGGGGGGGGGGGGGGGGGGGGGGGGGGGGGGGGGGGGGGGGGGGGGGGGGGGGGGGGGGGGGGGGGGGGGGGGGGGGGGGGGGGGGGGGGGGGGGGGGGGGGGGGGGGGGGGGGGGGGGGGGGGGGGGGGGGGGGGGGGGGGGGGGGGGGGGGGGGGGGGGGGGGGGGGGGGGGGGGGGGGGGGGGGGGGGGGGGGGGGGGGGGGGGGGGGGGGGGGGGGGGGGGGGGGGGGGGGGGGGGGGGGGGGGGGGGGGGGGGGGGGGGGGGGGGGGGGGGGGGGGGGGGGGGGGGGGGGGGGGGGGGGGGGGGGGGGGGGGGGGGGGGGGGGGGGGGGGGGGGGGGGGGGGGGGGGGGGGGGGGGGGGGGGGGGGGGGGGGGGGGGGGGGGGGGGGGGGGGGGGGGGGGGGGGGGGGGGGGGGGGGGGGGGGGGGGGGGGGGGGGGGGGGGGGGGGGGGGGGGGGGGGGGGGGGGGGGGGGGGGGGGGGGGGGGGGGGGGGGGGGGGGGGGGGGGGGGGGGGGGGGGGGGGGGGGGGGGGGGGGGGGGGGGGGGGGGGGGGGGGGGGGGGGGGGGGGGGGGGGGGGGGGGGGATCACGGCGGGCTTCTTCTTCTCTGCCTCCTTTAGAATCTTCTCGCTTTCCAGGACTGTGGTGTACTCAACATCTAGCCCAGCGACCCACTCATCCTTTGAACTGTTGAACATGTGCAGGAAGCGAGCAAGGCATGCTTTCACCGTCGTGGATCCACGGGTGTAGATGATGATGAACTCATCACCGGTGATGGATCTAACCTGGTACTCAGTGGCGACCATGGAGATTTGGGAGGCCATGGATTTTGGTGGAGGGTTAGGAGAAGTTGAACTGGTGTAATGTGAAAGGACGGGACGACTGGGAGAGTACTATTGTAAGGTAGAAGACAGGGACGAGTAGGGCGTGCGAACGGCGTGGGGTTGTTGGCCGACGCGTGGATGTAACTTCACTTAATTCCCTCAACCATCGTGCCTCCCACGACCTTCTCCTCCCTCACGCGGTCGCGCCCTTCGAGACTTCGACCAGCTATAAATGAGCAATTTTTTTCCCTACTCCGCATGCATGATACTCCCTCTGGTCCTTTTTACTTCCGTTAACCGTTTGCAAAGTTTTTGACCAAATTTATACTAAAAATATCAATATCTACAATACTGATTATAATGAGTATAAAAACTACGTCTTATAATGAGTATAAAAATATTGATTTGACATTGTGAATGTTGATGTACATTTTTCTATAAGTTTGGTCAAAGTAGAGGTACATTGACTTCAAACAAAACTTAAATGCACAATGCAGACTAGTTCCTCCGTCCAGGTGCGTGCCATGTCCTATCTAGTAATCACAACAAGGTTAGCTATTAGAGTACCACTACCTCCCTTCTAGTTTAAGGGGCAAGATTCAAAAATTTCGCCTACTCTTACCAAGATAGAGGCGGTGGAATAGTTTTTGTAGTGGTTTCTAGAGTCTGGACTCCATCTTCAGGAACCTTCGCCGCCGCCGGCAAGAATGGAAGGAGATGAACCAGAAAGGAAATGAGGCTGGAATGAGTAGTTCCGTATTTTATACAGTGGCAGAGGTGGGTAAATATCTGCTATACAGTACCTCCGGTGGCAAGGCCATGTCTCTATGCACACACATCTCAACCGATGGTTCCAGGTAGATCGAACGGCTCATGTTGTCCAGAGGCAGACATACCATCACCACCAACTAAGATTTTTATAGGAGTGGTCATGCTATGCATGTGGTGTAATTAATGCATCGGTTTACACAAATTTTTGAGAAAAACGAGAGTACTAATTAAGTAATTTTGCAAACTACGGAATTAATTCCACCATTCATCATCTACCTTGGTTGAAGAGATTTTCAAATTAAGCCCTATAAACCGGAAAGGAGGGAGTACCACATTACCACCACTATGGCCAGCCTTAATCATTGCATGCAATAATTTAGTGCACCTTGAAATCTGAACGCCTGCTTGACTATCCTTCTCCCTCCAGCAGTCCCACCACTCCAACCCGTGTGGAAAAAATCTACATGCATGACTCTCCTCCCCCGCGCTCGTCCAATCCGTTGTGACCAGCAATATTTCCACCCCTTCCCTCACCCGTAATTTACTCCAACAAATATGCCCACGTAGCTACTTTAGTTACTTAAATGTAGGTGCATTGGGTCACAGACATGTGGGCCCAACAGGCATCTGGCCCACATGTCAGTGACGCAACTGGACCTGAAGTTAAGTCAGTGAAGCTCAGTCCATATATTATGTAGGTGTGCCATTGCTCGCTATAACTACTGTGCCTCCCACGGCATTCGGAAGAACGCTCACGTTCATCGCTATCTCCTCCCCCTCTCTCTCACGTCGACCACCATGGCATCCCCCCTCCCAAGCCCTAGGCGCCCCTCCATGCACCGAGCGGACAGTCACGCGTCGCCGTTCCGTTCCTCGCCGCCACTAGTCAAGGAGGACGCGTCGCCGTTCCGTTCCTCGCCGCCACTAGTCGAGGAGGACGCGTCGGCGTTCCGCTCCTCGCCGCGACGCGTCGAGGTGGACGCGTCGGTGTTCCCAATCTCGCCAGCACGCACGTCGGAGGACACGTCAGCTCCCTGCTATGAGGAGAACGCCGCGCCGACCGCCGAGCCCCCCAGCCTTGAGGAGCTTTGGAAAGAAATGGATATCGCCTTGTGGGAGGCTTTGCCTTCGGCAGAGCGCGCCAAAATAGAGGCAGAGAAGAAGGACGAGGAAGAGAAGCGCGCCATGGGGCAAGCTGCTTGGCAGGCCTATGTCGCGTCCTAGAGAGTCAGGCAATTGGCTCTTCGGCAGAAGGCTCGTGCGAGGGCCGTGAGGGTGGCGGAGGATGCCCGTGCCAAAGCCCTGAGTGCAGTCGGGCCCAAACGCCTCATCTATGCTTGGCGGTACATGGACCGGGTGCAAGCCCGTGCCAACAGGGGGAGTACCTATTGGCGCCGAATTACCACACCGGTGAGATCGCGCTCGCCTGCCGGCAAGCCGCCAACCAGCACCTCGCGAGTTGCGAGGCTGAGGAAGAGGCGTTGTGTCGGCGCGCTGGGAAACGGCCGCGCACTAGGGCACTCGTGGCACGCCGCAAGAGCTCCTGCGAGCGCCCTGGCTTTTATTAGGAATATAATTTAGTTTCGTAAGGCAATCTCATTAGTTTTGGGACGCAAATGATAAATCCCGAACGTTCAGGAATTATTAGCGTCTTTAATTAGGTATGTAAAAGGAAAAGTTTGGAAACCTTGTGTATCCATACGCATTTTGTAAGTACGTGCATATGTCACATGCACTAACATTTTATCAGTTAAATCTTTGGTCAAAATTTAGCACAAATTACAATGGTGACGGATAAACCAGGATGGAGGTACTAGTAGTTTAGAAGCCCAAATAAATGAGTGAGGCGCCTTAATGTTACTCTCCACTGTGACTAGTCTTATGGGAAAAGCTGGGGAAGAGACGGCTTAATTTTTAAGCCGCCAAAAGAACTGGCCCTAGGAGTAGTAGCTAGGGATACTAGGGATCGAGTGTGCGAGATGAACCGGAGAAAGTAAATGCAGAGAGATGAAATTGAAAAAAGACGGAGGGATGTGATGGTTGCTTGTCCATTTATTTTACCAGGCCACTTATTACTGGGAGTGGTTGGGTTTTGTGATATGACGGCTTTACTGCGGCGCCATGAGCGGGGTGAGACTCGCGTGCAGTGCCGCCCTCTACACTAGTACTACATCGGTCGTGGTTGTTTAGTCCCGCATTGAATTTGACTGAAGATTTAACTGACAAAATGTTAGTGCATGTCAACAAAAACTATATCATTGGATTCGTATTTGAACATAGTTTTCAATGATATAATTTTAGGTGACATGCATCAGCATTTATCCTACTATATTTAATGTTAGTTCAATTTTTGGTCATACTAATCTATAGTAAGGTGCCCGTGCATTGCACGGAACAGTGAAATGCATTGATCGGGGAGTTGTTTATTTTGACAAAGGATGTGGGGGTCATCTCATGTGTAACAGGTATCGATAGGTTTCTTCGGATATTATTTCATCTCTAGAGCTCACAAACATCCGGGTGAAATAGATAAAAAAAAGTATATTTTGCAAACAAAAGCGTTCAATTGTTCAACCTGCATCCAAAACTTGTGAAGAAATAACACTTATTGTGCTTTGCAAGAAATGATCTTTAAGAATTAGTTTCTGAGTATCGATTGATGTACATGTTGGCTACAGATGACATGGCACTTTCATATAGTCAACAGTTGGCTATACTATTAAGTATTAACCATGCCCTTATACACCTAGACGGAGGGATTAAATCAGGATGACTTGGAAGGGGGCAGAGGAGATGTAAGAAATGGTTCATCATAAGTCTTTCACTGGTACTCTAGTAAAAATTTCATACATGGAAGATTCTAGACTAAACCATAAATGGATACACTTTTATTCATGCATGATACTCCAATAGAGCAAGATCATGCATGGAAGTCTCCACATGCTTAGACAGCGGATTACATTGAGCAAAGACTAATGATCAACATTTAACTTGGTAATGCATATGTCCAGGTGAACCTCCTTGGAGTCCCCGTGCACATTGTTGGGGGTCAAATCATGCCATGCGTCTTCCATGTCCACATCGGCGGGAAGGTCCTAGCTCGGCACAGTCCTAGTCAGCTTGACGTAGCCAGTGTCGCCGCTCACGTACCTCTGAGGGGTAGTAACAGTGAGCACGCACCCGTACATCGGCCTCGTGTCAGTGTCAGCGTCAGCGGCGTCGCCCCTGATGCACACTATAGAGACGGGGCGGCGGCCTGCGCGGCCCTCGCCGGTGCCCACGATCAAGAGGAAGACGCTGTCGTCCTCCTCCGAGACTAGCAGGCGGCGGTGATCCTCCAACGACTCCGGCATGGTGAACGGGTAGCACGTCTCGTACTTGATGTTCTCCGCCAAGGGCCAGTAGTGATAGACGGACGGCAGCATGAGGTGATGCACGAGGTCCGTCGGCGAGCCCCAAAACGGCATCGGGCACTCATAGCAGTAGACAAAGGGCTCCTTGGAGGCATCGACCAGGCCGTCCATGAAACGGGAGTCGCAGTAGGGGACGGTGTGCCAGTTGAATATATGAGCAAGTTACTACAAGATTTAGTCTGAATAAGCACAAAATAAATCATGATGGCTATAATAGAGATTAAACAAATCATGTGGACTACCATAGTAGATGAACAGATCGAATCTAGGACACAGACTAGAAACATGAATTATACCACAATTTCGAACAGGAAGGTCAGAAACACATACGGTGCAACGGGAGCAGCACCGTTGGCGTTGAGGTTTTCGCCCATGTCGTTGAGGAAGAGGTTGCCGAGGTCGGGGAAGAAGTCGTCGTCGGTGAAGTCATCGCTGCCAGCAGTCGCGAGAGTGCGCTCCCCAAATTTCAACAGCGCCCGCCGAATGGAGCGTAGGAGGAGTGGCTGTAGGGGACGTTGCGGCCGCCGAATGGAGCGCAGGAGTAGCACACGAAGCAGTAGATGGTGCTCCTCCCTAGTCTCTATCTCTACTCTTATCTCTATATCTACTACTCTTCTTTCTTTTTTATAATATACTAGTAGCTGTCAAATCGAATAGTACTGCACTGCCCGCTGCACGCCCGGCTGAACACGCCTCCTCGCCTCCATCAAACCCCTCCGTTAAACCCGCATGCAAACCGAGAAACCTACTCCTGCCCGCGGGAGGAAATTTGCCGGTTGCCGTTGGAGAATAATAGAGTCACGTCCAATCCATTTGAGTTAATTGCGTGTATGATTCTCCCTCTATAAAAATTTAATTGCATCCTTAATCTTGTATTCTAAGTACTCTGTGGGTTCCACTATCAGTACAGTGTACATTACTTGCAGGCTAGCTACAGATTCGTACAGAAAGTTAGAAAGAAACAAATCCATCCTTAATCGAATTCGAACTCAGGCCATCGCGCTGCAAGGATCCGGCTCGGACCAGTACACCAGGTGTTCGTTGCGGACGATTCAAGAGATAATCCTTTATAGCAATGAGCCCGTCCGTTGCAACGGATCCAACGTACTCCCTCCATTTTTGTATACAAGGCCACTATCAAAATTAGAATTTGCAGCTATACAAGGCCACTAACACAAATCGATGTAAAATTCATGAGGTTTGCCTCATACTAGCAACCGAAGACATTAATACCTCATGCATGCATGCGGGAGTGAGAAGATTGATTTTCATGCACCGTATTAATCAACCAACCAGGAGGGAGAGAGTTGTCTTGTTGTGCGTTGGCGAGAAAAATAGACATTCATTAACACATCAAGCAAGGAGAAAAGACTACTTTGCAACATTGGTTTAAGTAGCCATTAATTTCTACCTTGGTACCTGTAATATGGGTTTGTGGCCTTGTATACAAAAATGGAGGGAGTAGAATAATACGTATACACAAATTTGAAAGAAAACAGTTTAGTTTTGATATACATATCACTAAAAATATCTTATGTTTCACTCCAAATATATTCTTTGGGCTGTTTTGATGAGGTAAGGGAGGAATGTGGTTGGTTTCAAGATACTAAGGGGTTTTGTCTAAACTGGAGCAGAGAAGTGGCAATTGTTGCAAAAGGCCACAACTTACATCACAGCCGTTAGATGCAGATCTAATGGTCAGAAATGGCGGATGGCAGACACACCATCATCACCAACTGTGTCTTTTATAGGAGTACTAGCAAGATGCCCGTGCGTTGCACGGAACATCAAGATGCATTTATATGAGTAGTTTATCTTTTGGGAGATAAGGATGAACGAGGGAAGGGCTTACCTGCAAATGTGATGAGGGGTGCGGGTATCTTTCTGCAAAATTGCCATAGTTTCCTTCCTATCCGTCAGATATAGATCGGATGGCCTATATTGCAGGATAGCAGGCACACCATCATCACCAACTCTGTTTTTTACAAGAGTAGAGATAAGTATAAGTAATACTAGCAAGAGGCCCATGCGTTGCATGGAACATCAAGATGCATTTATATGAGCTGTTTATCCCGTGGGAGACGAAGATGAACGAGGGAAGTTGTCGTGGGTGTGTCACGGTAGATGTCCTAGCATGAGGACTTAGTCGTGGAGCCATCGTGACGGGTTAGCTTAAAGGGGTTAAAGCGGGACAAAGGACGCAAGGAGTTTATACTGGTTCGGCCCCTTGCGGTGAAGGTAAAGGCCTAATCCAGTTGATGTGGAATTGCTAGGCTTTCGATGACCAGGGAGCGAATCCGCTTGACCTGGCTCTCGAGTTGTTGTCTGTTGTCCTTGAACCGCCGTCGGGTCGTCCCTTTATATACACAGGTTGACGCCCGGCGGTTTACAGAATCCCGGCCGGCTCATACACATGTCCGACTCGGTTTCTATCCTTTCCTACATTACAACACAAGTTACACATCATATGGCGGTTTATGTCTATGGGCCCTAATTCGCCTTTGGGCCCTGGGCCTTTAGATCTCTACAGTAAAGCGTCATACTCCTTGTCTTCATGGGCTTCAATATGGATAACTCATTACGGGTATAACCCGGCCCCTCCTGGGCGGTTTATACTTAGTAGTTATATCCCCAACATTAGGCCCCAGATTGATTTGAACCTGTTCATGTCAATCTTCAACACTTAGGAAAATTCCTTCTTTAGCTCCTTCGCGTAAACCTTGTAATCCGCCATGACGTCATCTTCCAAGATTATAATAAACCATCATGACATCACCTGCTTATTAAAAAACCGTATATACCTCACCTTTATTAAGAGCCTCCAAAAATCGAGGCGACAACTCTGTCACATATCCATTTTTTGGGCTCCTCGATTCTCGTGCCTGTCGCTTATCCCTTTGCCTTATAAATAGGGCCGAGGGTCCCTTTCATTTTACCCTCCGTGCCTCTTCACATCGTCCCCTTCCTTGCGTCGACCTAGCGCTCGAGCTCTACCGCCGCCGTCGATCTTCGCCTCTGCCCCAACAACGGCCGCTGCATCAACCTGGTTCAACCAGATTCTTGTCTACACACCTCCGCGTTCAACAACCCTGGTGAGTCTTTCTTTGCTCTTCCCATAGATCTGTCATTAAGGTTTCTGCGAGTTCATCGAAGCTCAGTGCTGTTCTTCTCTATTCTTCTCCGTAGCGTAAATGACGAGCTCAAATCTGATATTTTCCTGTGCAGTCGTAGTTATAGTTCCCTTTTCCATCATTAGTGCATCCTCTTTGTATAGAAAAATCTCATCTGGAACTGATGAACTGCTTAAGCACCTGTATTTTAGGTCTGAATATATTTTGATTTGCTGACACGCTGCAGATCTGAAATTATCATATTAATCCGTGAAACCTGTTTTTCATCACTTAGTTATTTCATATCTGTACCTTCCATACCGATGTAGGCGGTTTAACTTTTAGAAAACTATAATCCGTCAGGTACCATTAGCCCTCTCTTAAACCGCCAATTCGTCATTCTTGTAACCCTGCCGATGCCAGAATCCGGTTTAACATATATATATGCCTCTGTCTTCTCCCTCTGACCTTGCGACGCATTATACTTGTCATTCATGAATCTTAAACCGGCATTGATCCTTTTTCAGCTTTTCTTTGAAATGGCCAAACAATTCTATGCCTGCAACTGGGTCCCCTCCCGGGTTACTGAAGAACAACTTAATGGATGTGTCACGACCGGCGCTTTAGCAAAAAAGGAAGTTATCCACTAGAGGGCCTCCGGTCCAGAAAATCCTCCTGAGCCCAGGGATGGAGAAGTAGTAATGTTCGTTGATCATCTGGGTCGAGTGTTTAGCCCTCCCGGATCAAAAAATTTCCGTGATGTGCTTGCTAGCTTCCAACTCCACCCTCAAGATATTGGACCTAACTCTGTGTCCAATATTTGTAATTTTCAAGTGTTTTGCGAAGCTTATTTGCAGGAAGAACCCACTGTTGATCTGTTCAGAGACTTCTTCTATTTAAACCACCGTACTGAGTTTACAGATGGGCCCAATACTGAACTTGGTGGGGTTTCAATCCAGAAGAGGAAAGATGTCAGTTTTCCTCACGCCAAGCATCATAGTCACCCCAAGGATTGGAATCAGACTTGGTTTTACTGCCGAGATACGTCTCCAACTGATGAGAATCCTCTGTCGGGTTATCGTCCTCACCGGCTTACCAATACACATCCATTTCCCCAACGACTTAGCGCCAAAGAACGATCCAAATATGCGCCACAGCTTTCAAAGCTTCGGGCCTTCGTTGTGAACAGGTTAACAGGCATTGATTTTGTTCATTGCTGGATCTCCTGGAGTATTCTGCCTTTAAGCCGACGCCCCGGTTTAATGTGCGAGTACATAGAGGACTTAAAAGAGCCTCAACGGCATATTGACATTCAGCTTACAGAAGCTGAAATTACTGAAGCTGTCAAGAAAATACTGAATGAACCATAGGCTGTCTGCAGCAAGACAGGGCTAAGTCCCTTCTGCACTTCCAATAAACCGCCGGCTGTAAGAATCATATAACTCTTGCTTTAATCCAATCATTTTAAATATTCCCTCAAAATTTTGTCAATCTTCGACAGGGTGATGATCCGTTCTGGAAGAAGAAACCTCAGGATAAACCGGCAAAGACGCCTCGTCCCAAGACTAGGGTTACCAAAAAACCTGCCAAGAAGAAAACCGCTGAATCCTCCGAGTTAAACGTTGATGATGACCTGGATAATCCGGAATCAGAGGTAGAACTTGATTCTCTTGGCTCTTTTTTCATACACCTCATTGACAATGACTATTATCAGGATGACGCTGAAGGCAGCCATGCTGACGATGTAGAGGTAATTATTCTTTCCTCCAGTTCAGATCCTCTGCCAACACAGAAAACCCGTCAAGCAAACCGGAAAGTAAGAGGGGGGGGGGGGGGGGGGGGGGGGGGGGGGGGGGTCATGATCTTGCGGTGGTGGATCATCAAGCATGGCGTCAGCATTTGCTTCTTCCGGTTCTGGAGTTCTCTCCGGTTCAGTGACCACATTATCATCAGCCGGTTTACTTAACTTGGCCTTTTTGCTGGGTCTAGGCTTGGCACTGAGAAGAACAAACATAAAGGTCAGTACACTGGGTAAACATAAGGTGTTAAAAGTAAATTTAAAGCATAACTCACCCAGGAACCGTCTTGAGGGTTGGAAGTTGTGTGGCCGTCGACTCGCCAGATGATGAATGAGGTGTTCCCTGATAGTTTGAATCAGACGGATTAAGAGGCTGTCGGAAATGACCCGCCTTGGGATAAGAAATATCAGAAATATATGAGACTTCTGATCGACGTTTCCGGACCGGAGTGTTTGGTAAACCGGCTGAAGTAACTACTTGGCCGCTGTGCCGGGTTGTGCGGCGAGCTTCGTGTTGCTACTTCTTCAAAAGAAAGTTTGGGTCCAAGTGAGCTAGGGGGTGAGAAAATCTTACTTTTCGGTTTGCTTGATGGATTTTCTGTGTTGGCAGAGGATCTGAACCGGAGGAAAGAATAATTACCTCTGGGGGGGGGGGGGGGCTGCCTTCAGCGTCATCCTGATAATAGTCATTGTCAATGAGGTGTATGAAAAGGGAGCCAAGAGAGTCAAGTTCTACCTCTGATTCCGGGTTATCCAGATCATCATCAACGTTTAATTCGGAGGACTCAGCGGTTTTCTTTTTGGCAGGTTTCTTGATAACCTTAGTCTTGGGGCGAGGTGTCTTTGCCAGTTTATCCTGTGACTTCTTCTTCCAGAACGGATCATCACCCTGTCAAAGATTGACGAATTTTTTAGAGGATATTTAAAAGGATCGAATTAAAGCAATAGTAATAGGATCCTTACAGCTGGCGGTTTATTGGAAGCACAGAAGGGATTCAGCCCTGTTTTGCTGCAGACAGCCACTGATTCATCCAGTATCTTCTTAACGGCTTCAGTAACTTCATCTTCTGTTAGCTGAATGTCAATATGTCGTTGAGGATCTTTCAAGTCCCCTGTGTACTCGCACATTAAACCGGGGTGTCGGCTTAAAGGCAGAATGCTCCAGGAGATCCAGCAACGAACAAAATCGACGCCTGATTAAACCGTTTGCAACGAAGGCCCGAAGCTTTGAAAGCTGTGGTGCATACTTGGATCGTTCCTTGGCGCTAAGCCGTTGGGGAAATGGATGTGTATTGGTAAGCCGGTGAGGACGATAACCCGGCAAAGGATTCTCGTCAGTTGGAGACGTATCTTGGTAGTAAAACCAAGTCTGATTCCAGTCCTTGGGGTGACTATGATGCTTGGCTTGTGGGAAGGTGACATCTTTCCTCTTCTGGATTGTCATCCCGCCAAGTTCAGTATTGTGTCCATCTATAAATTCTGTACGGCGGTTCAAATAGAAGAAATCCCTAAACAGTTCAACTGTGGGCTCCTCTTGCAGGTAAGCCTCGCAAAATACTTGGAAGTTGCAAACATTGGACACAGAGTTTGGTCCAATATCTTGAGGATGGAGTTGGAAGCTAGCAAGCACATCACGGAAATTTTTTGATCCGGGAGGGCTAATCCCTCGGCCCCCCCCCCCCCCCCCCCCCCCCCCCCCCCCCCCCCCCCCCCCCCCCCCCCCCCCCCCCCCCCCCCCCCCCCCCCCCCCCCCCCCCCCCCCCCCCCCCCCCCCCCCCCCCCCCCCCCCCCCCCCCCCCCCCCCCCCCCCCCCCCCCCCCCCCCCCCCCCCCCCCCCCCCCCCCCCCCCCCCCCCCCCCCCCCCCCCCCCCCCCCCCCCCCCCCCCCCCCCCCCCCCCCCCCCCCCCCCCCCCCCCCCCCCCCCCCCCCCCCCCCCCCCCCCCCCCCCCCCCCCCCCCCCCCCCCCCCCCCCCCCCCCCCCCCCCCCCCCCCCCCCCCCCCCCCCCCCCCCCCCCCCCCCCCCCCCCCCCCCCCCCCCCCCCCCCCCCCCCCCCCCCCCCCCCCCCCCCCCCCCCCCCCCCCCCCCCCCCCCCCCCCCCCCCCCCCCCCCCCCCACAGGCTGAGCTGAGCAAAAAGGAATCTTAAACTGCTGATCTTCAAGAAAACATCAAGTCCCAACAAGCAGAAACGTCCAAAGCCAAAGAGGAGCTGACTAGTGCCTTAGTAGCCATGGAGAAACTGAAGGAAAACTTCAAGAAGGAGCGGGCAGACTGGGACATAGGAAGACCTCACTGCAAAAGAGGGCTGAGGATGCAGAAGCAGCCCTTAACCCGGTGGTAGAAGAGCTGACTGGCTTGAAGCGGCAAATCAATGCTATGACCACTGCTGTCTTCGGTAAATATCCTCTTCATAAGCTTTAAATAAGCAATATCTATGAAACTCCTGGTTTACCAATATTTTGAACATTGCAGGTAGCCGCGTTACTCATCTTGGCTCGGACATGCGCAAAAGACTGAAAGCTGCTTATACTCTGATAGAGCAATTATATACCGGCATTCAACGGGTCATCTGCACTGCTTCCCATAATAAACCGCCCCCAACTTTGATCAAGGAGACGTTGGAAAGGTTATCTATGATGCCTGCCCAGTTTGAAGAGTTGAAGAAATCAGCTGCTAGGGCCGGTGCTCTCACTGCGTTGACTCAGGCCAAGGCGTGGATATCTGACCTTGACCCGACCGATATTGGAAACAGCTATCCAAGTCAAAAAGAGGACGGGTCTGAGTTTGACAATGATGACCTCAGAGAAATAACAAGGCAAATGCGTCCACTGGCAAGCAAATTAGCTAAGGAAACTGATTTGTCATATTACCAGTCGATTTATGACGCCGACAACAAATGGGTTACTACACCAACTTATGATGTGCAAAATCTTATCCCGCCAATCCATAAGCATACCTACGCCCCTGATGTTGAACCGTCCACCCTTATAAGTGATGAATCTCTCTTCCAAGCCTTAACTGGGATTGACTGGGCAACCATTGACTTCCAGCCACTGGGTGGAGAGGAGGAGGATGAAACGGCGCAGGATGATCCACAACCGTCAAGTCAGCCCGGCGAAGAGTCATGAACCGGAGGCCGGTTTAGCTTTATGCATACTGCAACGCTTGTCAAAAACAATTATGCTTTTGGGCATAAAGCGCCTTGTAATAGGCTAGTTTAAACACTTGGTCTGCTATGCCATCGTGCATATTCACTTTGCATGACACTGTTAATCCGCCATGATTATGCTATATCTGCTTATGATCCTTAGCAGTTTTAATCAACCTATTTCTGCATACAACAAGTTTCAAGTGTCCTGGCGGTTTACCGTCGGACGGGTCATAATGCCCAACATATAACCCGGTTTATAACCGAGGCTGTACTTAAGAATAATCAAATATGAAATATATAATACCTGTGACATTGAATCACATCGTTGGTTTACCAACTTTTTTGTAGTAAGGGTGATAACCCAAATCTTGAGTACTGATAACTCCTCCCATGTTTTGCCGGGTTGTAGTAAAGCCGTACCGGGTTGTAATAAACACCGGATTATCCATATATCATACTGGCGACTTGTAGTCGAAGCTAGACCGGGACAATAAACACCGGATTATAACTGATCGTGCACTGACAACTTATAGTTGAAAGCCAAGCCGGGTCAATTGACACCGGTCATCTTGTAATTTTGTACGTGGCAACTCAAAAGCCAGACCGGGTCATTAAACACCGGATTAAGATAAACCGCTTCAAAATAAACCGCCAAAAGAAAGATTTCAGAAGAAAAACATGCAAAAAAGGCGAGGCCTTTCTTGGGCTGCCAGGCCACTGAGTTAAACCATTTTACAAAGCCTTATAAGATGGACCTCACATTAACCAATCGTCATTTTAACTATGACAAGTTCAGGGTCTTTATAAGATTGACTTGTCAAACGTTCGATGGGTTGTACCAGGATTACCTGGGCGGAGTGGCTTACTTAAAAAGGCAGGGTAACCCGGGGTTTTAGGTGAATACACCTGGCTTCCAAGCCTGGCTTTTATAGCCTATTACAAGGTTATAGACTCTTTGTTCTTGGAGAAGGGGGGGGGGGGGGGGGGGGGGGGGGGGGGGGGGGGGGGGGGGGGGGGGGGGGGGGGGGGGGGGGGGGGGGGGGGGGGGGGGGGGGGGGGGGGGGGGGGGGGGGGGGGGGGGGGGGGGGGGGGGGGGGGGGGGGGGGGGGGGGGGGGGGGGGGGGGGGGGGGGGGGGGGGGGGGGGGGGGGGGGGGGGGGGGGGGGGGGGGGGGGGGGGGGGGGGGGGGGGGGGGGGGGGGGGGGGGGGGGGGGGGGGGGGGGGGGGGGGGGGGGGGGGGGGGGGGGGGGGGGGGGGGGGGGGGGGGGGGGGGGGGGGGGGGGGGGGGGGGGGGGGGGGGGGGGGGGGGGGGGGGGGGGGGGGGGGGGGGGGGGGGGGGGGGGGGGGGGGGGGGGGGGGGGGGGGGGGGGGGGGGGGGGGGGGGGGGGGGGGGGGGGGGGGGGGGGGGGGGGGGGGGGGGGGGGGGGGGGGGGGGGGGGGGGGGGGGGGGGGGGGGGGGGGGGGGGGGGGGGGGGGGGGGGGGGGGGGGGGGGGGGGGGGGGGGGGGGGGGGGGGGGGGGGGGGGGGGGGGGGGGGGGGGGGGGGGGGGGGGGGGGGGGGGGGGGGGGGGGGGGGGGGGGGGGGGGGGGGGGGGGGGGGGGGGGGGGGGGGGGGGGGGGGGGGGGGGGGGGGGGGGGGGGGGGGGGGGGGGGGGGGGGGGGGGGGGGGGGGGGGGGGGGGGGGGGGGGGGGGGGGGGGGGGGGGGGGGGGGGGGGGGGGGGGGGGGGGGGGGGGGGGGGGGGGGGGGGGGGGGGGGGGGGGGGGGGGGGGGGGGGGGGGGGGGGGGGGGGGGGGGGGGGGGGGGGGGGGGGGGGGGGGGGGGGGGGGGGGGGGGGGGGGGGGGGGGGGGGGGGGGGGGGGGGGGGGGGGGGGGGGGGGGGGGGGGGGGGGGGGGGGGGGGGGGGGGGGGGGGGGGGGGGGGGGGGGGGGGGGGGGGGGGGGGGGGGGGGGGGGGGGGGGGGGGGGGGGGGGGGGGGGGGGGGGGGGGGGGGGGGGGGGGGGGGGGGGGGGGGGGGGGGGGGGGGGGGGGGGGGGGGGGGGGGGGGGGGGGGGGGGGGGGGGGGGGGGGGGGGGGGGGGGGGGGGGGGGGGGGGGGGGGGGGGGGGGGGGGGGGGGGGGGGGGGGGGGGGGGGGGGGGGGGGGGGGGGGGGGGGGGGGGGGGGGGGGGGGGGGGGGGGGGGGGGGGGGGGGGGGGGGGGGGGGGGGGGGGGGGGGGGGGGGGGGGGGGGGGGGGGGGGGGGGGGGGGGGGGGGGGGGGGGGGGGGGGGGGGGGGGGGGGGGGGGGGGGGGGGGGGGGGGGGGGGGGGGGGGGGGGGGGGGGGGGGGGGGGGGGGGGGGGGGGGGGGGGGGGGGGGGGGGGGGGGGGGGGGGGGGGGGGGGGGGGGGGGGGGGGGGGGGGGGGGGGGGGGGGGGGGGGGGGGGGGGGGGGGGGGGGGGGGGGGGGGGGGGGGGGGGGGGGGGGGGGGGGGGGGGGGGGGGGGGGGGGGGGGGGGGGGGGGGGGGGGGGGGGGGGGGGGGGGGGGGGGGGGGGGGGGGGGGGGGGGGGGGGGGGGGGGGGGGGGGGGGGGGGGGGGGGGGGGGGGGGGGGGGGGGGGGGGGGGGGGGGGGGGGGGGGGGGGGGGGGGGGGGGGGGGGGGGGGGGGGGGGGGGGGGGGGGGGGGGGGGGGGGGGGGGGGGGGGGGGGGGGGGGGGGGGGGGGGGGGGGGGGGGGGGGGGGGGGGGGGGGGGGGGGGGGGGGGGGGGGGGGGGGGGGGGGGGGGGGG
Source organism: Thinopyrum obtusiflorum (assembly GCA_036873465.1). Lineage (NCBI taxonomy): Eukaryota > Viridiplantae > Streptophyta > Magnoliopsida > Poales > Poaceae > Thinopyrum > Thinopyrum obtusiflorum. The sequence goes on from JAAAWM010010581.1 coordinate 35,950, forward strand.
GGGGGGGGGGGGGGGGGGGGGGGGGGGGGGGGGGGGGGGGGGGGGGGGGGGGGGGGGGGGGGGGGGGGGGGGGGGGGGGGGGGGGGGGGGGGGGGGGGGGGGGGGGGGGGGGGGGGGGGGGGGGGGGGGGGGGGGGGGGGGGGGGGGGGGGGGGGGGGGGGGGGGGGGGGGGGGGGGGGGGGGGGGGGGGGGGGGGGGGGGGGGGGGGGGGGGGGGGGGGGGGGGGGGGGGGGGGGGGGGGGGGGGGGGGGGGGGGGGGGGGGGGGGGGGGGGGGGGGGGGGGGGGGGGGGGGGGGGGGGGGGGGGGGGGGGGGGGGGGGGGGGGGGGGGGGGGGGGGGGGGGGGGGGGGGGGGGGGGGGGGGGGGGGGGGGGGGGGGGGGGGGGGGGGGGGGGGGGGGGGGGGGGGGGGGGGGGGGGGGGGGGGGGGGGGGGGGGGGGGGGGGGGGGGGGGGGGGGGGGGGGGGGGGGGGGGGGGGGGGGGGGGGGGGGGGGGGGGGGGGGGGGGGGGGGGGGGGGGGGGGGGGGGGGGGGGGGGGGGGGGGGGGGGGGGGGGGGGGGGGGGGGGGGGGGGGGGGGGGGGGGGGGGGGGGGGGGGGGGGGGGGGGGGGGGGGGGGGGGGGGGGGGGGGGGGGGGGGGGGGGGGGGGGGGGGGGGGGGGGGGGGGGGGGGGGGGGGGGGGGGGGGGGGGGGGGGGGGGGGGGGGGGGGGGGGGGGGGGGGGGGGGGGGGGGGGGGGGGGGGGGGGGGGGGGGGGGGGGGGGGGGGGGGGGGGGGGGGGGGGGGGGGGGGGGGGGGGGGGGGGGGGGGGGGGGGGGGGGGGGGGGGGGGGGGGGGGGGGGGGGGGGGGGGGGGGGGGGGGGGGGGGGGGGGGGGGGGGGGGGGGGGGGGGGGGGGGGGGGGGGGGGGGGGGGGGGGGGGGGGGGGGGGGGGGGGGGGGGGGGGGGGGGGGGGGGGGGGGGGGGGGGGGGGGGGGGGGGGGGGGGGGGGGGGGGGGGGGGGGGGGGGGGGGGGGGGGGGGGGGGGGGGGGGGGGGGGGGGGGGGGGGGGGGGGGGGGGGGGGGGGGGGGGGGGGGGGGGGGGGGGGGGGGGGGGGGGGGGGGGGGGGGGGGGGGGGGGGGGGGGGGGGGGGGGGGGGGGGGGGGGGGGGGGGGGGGGGGGGGGGGGGGGGGGGGGGGGGGGGGGGGGGGGGGGGGGGGGGGGGGGGGGGGGGGGGGGGGGGGGGGGGGGGGGGGGGGGGGGGGGGGGGGGGGGGGGGGGGGGGGGGGGGGGGGGGGGGGGGGGGGGGGGGGGGGGGGGGGGGGGGGGGGGGGGGGGGGGGGGGGGGGGGGGGGGGGGGGGGGGGGGGGGGGGGGGGGGGGGGGGGGGGGGGGGGGGGGGGGGGGGGGGGGGGGGGGGGGGGGGGGGGGGGGGGGGGGGGGGGGGGGGGGGGGGGGGGGGGGGGGGGGGGGGGGGGGGGGGGGGGGGGGGGGGGGGGGGGGGGGGGGGGGGGGGGGGGGGGGGGGGGGGGGGGGGGGGGGGGGGGGGGGGGGGGGGGGGGGGGGGGGGGGGGGGGGGGGGGGGGGGGGGGGGGGGGGGGGGGGGGGGGGGGGGGGGGGGGGGGGGGGGGGGGGGGGGGGGGGGGGGGGGGGGGGGGGGGGGGGGGGGGGGGGGGGGGGGGGGGGGGGGGGGGGGGGGGGGGGGGGGGGGGGGGGGGGGGGGGGGGGGGGGGGGGGGGGGGGGGGGGGGGGGGGGGGGGGGGGGGGGGGGGGGGGGGGGGGGGGGGGGTAGACCGGCTATACTGCTGCTATAGTTTAACGGTTGGCCTATCAAACGAACTCCGAATGCGATGAAACTTGGTAGGCGGCCTACTGACAGCATAACAAGACCGCACGCCAACTTTCATCCCATTCCGAGAACCTTTTTCGGCCACTTATAAAATACTATTTCGGACATGCTGCGGGCGTGTGCAAGTGTGTCTGGACTCAGAACGGACAATGGAAGGAACTGGGAGACCGGGACAGATGCAAGTTTTGAAAAACATGATGATGCAATGCATATGATGACATGATATGAGATGCATGACAGGCAAGCAAAAGACAAGGCCACAACAGCGAATAACTGGAAGACACCTGGCACATCGGTCTCGGGGCGTCACATCATCCCAAAAGAAGATGGCACACGGACATAGGAACCGCATCACACTCCAAGGTGTCCTCATTGGCGCCGATCTTGAATGAATCTTGCACGGTGTGCTCCACTTGTATGGTGCTGGAGTCGCTAAGTCATTGGACCTTGTAGGGGCGAGGATGCTTCTTCTTGACAAATTGTAGCTTGGAACATAGCTCGTCACTTGCCAAGTTGTGGCAACTTCCTCCATCGATGATGACTTTCATGGAGCGTCCGTTGATGCCGGCCTTGGTGTGGAAGATGTGACACCTTTGGTCTTCATCTTGTTGGTGTTGAAGTGTCAAGACCATGGAGACCATGAGAGCGGGACTTGAATCATTGTCACAATATACTTGAGCATCTTCTTCTTCTTTCACTTGATGGTGCATGGTGACGTGCTCAAGAGCTTCCATCTCATCTTCACTCATGGAGTCATATGTGCCATCATCATTTGCAATTATGGTTTGCCGGTTAATGTATTGGAAATACTTGTGTCCACGGCCACCACATGTGAAGCACTTCAGAGAACTTGTCTTGACGGGATCATCCGATGGTGCCGATGAAGAAGGAGTCTTGTTCTTGTAGTTGCTTGCCGGAGGACGAGTCGTGGAAGGCGTTGCTTGCTTGGAACTTGACTTGTTGCCGGTATTTGGTGATGCTCTAGTCGAGGTAGGAGGTTCCGAAGTCATACTAGAGGTAGCTTGAGTGTATGAGCCGTAGGTCTTGGATGAGTACTTGGCATATTTGAAGTCTTTTTGCACTTGTCGCTCTACCTCGGTCGCTTGATGAACTAGCTCGAGAAGGTTGGAGTAGGGTTGGAAATCGGCGATCCTCCTTATTGGGTGGTTGAGGTCGTTCAAGAAGTGTGTCGTTGTTTTCTCATCATCTTCGTTGACATTAGCTTGTATCATGGCGATCTCCATTTCTTGATAGTATTCTTCCATCGTCTTTGTGCCTTACTTGAGGAGTTGTAACTTCTTGAACAGATCTCAGATGTAGTATGTAGGCACGAAGCGAGCTTGCAAGACGTCCTTCATTTGTGTCCAAGTGGTGATGGGTGGCACGGGGGGGGGGGGGGGGGGGGGGGGGGGGGGGGGGGGGGGGGGGGGGGGGGGGGGGGGGGGGGGGGGGGGGGGGGGGGGGGGGGGGGGGGGGGGGGGGGGGGGGGGGGGGGGGGGGGGGGGGGGGGGGGGGGGGGGGGGGGGGGGGGGGGGGGGGGGGGGGGGGGGGGGGGGGGGGGGGGGGGGGGGGGGGGGGGGGGGGGGGGGGGGGGGGGGGGGGGGGGGGGGGGGGGGGGGGGGGGGGGGGGGGGGGGGGGGGGGGGGGGGGGGGGGGGGGGGGGGGGGGGGGGGGGGGGGGGGGGGGGGGGGGGGGGGGGGGGGGGGGGGGGGGGGGGGGGGGGGGGGGGGGGGGGGGGGGGGGGGGGGGGGGGGGGGGGGGGGGGGGGGGGGGGGGGGGGGGGGGGGGGGGGGGGGGGGGGGGGGGGGGGGGGGGGGGGGGGGGGGGGGGGGGGGGGGGGGGGGGGGGGGGGGGGGGGGGGGGGGGGGGGGGGGGGGGGGGGGGGGGGGGGGGGGGGGGGGGGGGGGGGGGGGGGGGGGGGGGGGGGGGGGGGGGGGGGGGGGGGGGGGGGGGGGGGGGGGGGGGGGGGGGGGGGGGGGGGGGGGGGGGGGGGGGGGGGGGGGGGGGGGGGGGGGGGGGGGGGGGGGGGGGGGGGGGGGGGGGGGGGGGGGGGGGGGGGGGGGGGGGGGGGGGGGGGGGGGGGGGGGGGGGGGGGGGGGGGGGGGGGGGGGGGGGGGGGGGGGGGGGGGGGGGGGGGGGGGGGGGGGGGGGGGGGGGGGGGGGGGGGGGGGGGGGGGGGGGGGGGGGGGGGGGGGGGGGGGGGGGGGGGGGGGGGGGGGGGGGGGGGGGGGGGGGGGGGGGGGGGGGGGGGGGGGGGGGGGGGGGGGGGGGGGGGGGGGGGGGGGGGGGGGGGGGGGGGGGGGGGGGGGGGGGGGGGGGGGGGGGGGGGGGGGGGGGGGGGGGGGGGGGGGGGGGGGGGGGGGGGGGGGGGGGGGGGGGGGGGGGGGGGGGGGGGGGGGGGGGGGGGGGGGGGGGGGGGGGGGGGGGGGGGGGGGGGGGGGGGGGGGGGGGGGGGGGGGGGGGGGGGGGGGGGGGGGGGGGGGGGGGGGGGGGGGGGGGGGGGGGGGGGGGGGGGGGGGGGGGGGGGGGGGGGGGGGGGGGGGGGGGGGGGGTGGTAGTTCAGAGAGGAGTGAGTTCAACATAGTTTCGAGAGCTCTTGTACGTGCTCGTGTCATTGGTCCGCTTGTCACATGGTGAGACGATGGTAGGTCCATGGGGATGACCTGGGGATGCTCCTCATCATCCCCCTCCCTTGGGGAAGATCCGTCCTCGGATCAAATTCTTCATCACCATGGAAGGGCGAGAGGTCCTTTACATTGAAGATATCGCTCACGTTGTACTTGTCGTGGGGGAGGTCGATCATGTAAGCATTGTCGTTGTAGCGTGCAAGAACCTAGAAGGATCCGTCCGCTCGTGGTCGAAGTTTGGACTTGCATCTAATGTCTACTACAAAACCTTCTTTATGTAGATGTTGTTGGGCCTCCAAGTGCAGAGGTTTGTAGGACAGTAGAAAATTTCCCTCAAGTGGATGACCTAAGGTTTATCAATCCGTAGGAGGCGTAGGATGAAGATGGTCTCTCTCAAGCAACCCTGCAACCAAATAACAAAGAGTTTTGTGTCCCCAACACACCCAATACAGTGGTAAATTGTATAGGTGCACTAGTTTGGCGAAGAGATGGTAATACAAGTGGGATATGGATAGTAGATATGAGTATTTGTAATCTGAAAATATAAAAACAGCAAGGTAACTAATGGTAAAAGTGAGCGTAAACGGTATTCCAATGCTAGGAAACAAGGCCTAGGGGGGGGGGGGGGGGGGGGGGGGGGGGGGGGGGGGGGGGGGGGGGGGGGGGGGGGGGGGGGGGGGGGGGGGGGGGGGGGGGGGGGGGGGGGGGGGGGGGGGGGGGGGGGGGGGGGGGGGGGGGGGGGGGGGGGGGGGGGGGGGGGGGGGGGGGGGGGGGGGGGGGGGGGGGGGGGGGGGGGGGGGGGGGGGGGGGGGGGGGGGGGGGGGGGGGGGGGGGGGGGGGGGGGGGGGGGGGGGGGGGGGGGGGGGGGGGGGGGGGGGGGGGGGGGGGGGGGGGGGGGGGGGGGGGGGGGGGGGGGGGGGGGGGGGGGGGGGGGGGGGGGGGGGGGGGGGGGGGGGGGGGGGGGGGGGGGGGGGGGGGGGGGGGGGGGGGGGGGGGGGGGGGGGGGGGGGGGGGGGGGGGGGGGGGGGGGGGGGGGGGGGGGGGGGGGGGGGGGGGGGGGGGGGGGGGGGGGGGGGGGGGGGGGGGGGGGGGGGGGGGGGGGGGGGGGGGGGGGGGGGGGGGGGGGGGGGGGGGGGGGGGGGGGGGGGGGGGGGGGGGGGGGGGGGGGGGGGGGGGGGGGGGGGGGGGGGGGGGGGGGGGGGGGGGGGGGGGGGGGGGGGGGGGGGGGGGGGGGGGGGGGGGGGGGGGGGGGGGGGGGGGGGGGGGGGGGGGGGGGGGGGGGGGGGGGGGGGGGGGGGGGGGGGGGGGGGGGGGGGGGGGGGGGGGGGGGGGGGGGGGGGGGGGGGGGGGGGGGGGGGGGGGGGGGGGGGGGGGGGGGGGGGGGGGGGGGGGGGGGGGGGGGGGGGGGGGGGGGGGGGGGGGGGGGGGGGGGGGGGGGGGGGGGGGGGGGGGGGGGGGGGGGGGGGGGGGGGGGGGGGGGGGGGGGGGGGGGGGGGGGGGGGGGGGGGGGGGGGGGGGGGGGGGGGGGGGGGGGGGGGGGGGGGGGGGGGGGGGGGGGGGGGGGGGGGGGGGGGGGGGGGGGGGGGGGGGGGGGGGGGGGGGGGGGGGGGGGGGGGGGGGGGGGGGGGGGGGGGGGGGGGGGGGGGGGGGGGGGGGGGGGGGGGGGGGGGGGGGGGGGGGGGGGGGGGGGGGGGGGGGGGGGGGGGGGGGGGGGGGGGGGGGGGGGGGGGGGGGGGGGGGGGGGGGGGGGGGGGGGGGGGGGGGGGGGGGGGGGGGGGGGGGGGGGGGGGGGGGGGGGGGGGGGGGGGGGGGGGGGGGGGGGGGGGGGGGGGGGGGGGGGGGGGGGGGGGGGGGGGGGGGGGGGGGGGGGGGGGGGGGGGGGGGGGGGGGGGGGGGGGGGGGGGGGGGGGGGGGGGGGGGGGGGGGGGGGGGGGGGGGGGGGGGGGGGGGGGGGGGGGGGGGGGGGGGGGGGGGGGGGGGGGGGGGGGGGGGGGGGGGGGGGGGGGGGGGGGGGGGGGGGGGGGGGGGGGGGGGGGGGGGGGGGGGGGGGGGGGGGGGGGGGGGGGGGGGGGGGGGGGGGGGGGGGGGGGGGGGGGGGGGGGGGGGGGGGGGGGGGGGGGGGGGGGGGGGGGGGGGGGGGGGGGGGGGGGGGGGGGGGGGGGGGGGGGGGGGGGGGGGGGGGGGGGGGGGGGGGGGGGGGGGGGGGGGGGGGGGGGGGGGGGGGGGGGGGGGGGGGGGGGGGGGGGGGGGGGGGGGGGGGGGGGGGGGGGGGGGGGGGGGGGGGGGGGGGGGGGGGGGGGGGGGGGGGGGGGGGGGGGGGGGGGGGGGGGGGGGGGGGGGGGGGGGGGGGGGGGGGGGGGGGGGGGGGGGGGGGGGGGGGGGGGGGGGGGGGGGGGGGGGGGGGGGGGGGGGGGGGGGGGGGGGGGGGGGGGGGGGGGGGGGGGGGGGGGGGGGGGGGGGGGGGGGGGGGGGGGGGGGGGGGGGGGGGGGGGGGGGGGGGGGGGGGGGGGGGGGGGGGGGGGGGGGGGGGGGGGGGGGGGGGGGGGGGGGGGGGGGGGGGGGGGGGGGGGGGGGGGGGGGGGGGGGGGGGGGGGGGGGGGGGGGGGGGGGGGGGGGGGGGGGGGGGGGGGGGGGGGGGGGGGGGGGGGGGGGGGGGGGGGGGGGGGGGGGGGGGGGGGGGGGGGGGGGGGGGGGGGGGGGGGGGGGGGGGGGGGGGGGGGGGGGGGGGGGGGGGGGGGGGGGGGGGGGGGGGGGGGGGGGGGGGGGGGGGGGGGGGGGGGGGGGGGGGGGGGGGGGGGGGGGGGGGGGGGGGGGGGGGGGGGGGGGGGGGGGGGGGGGGGGGGGGGGGGGGGGGGGGGGGGGGGGGGGGGGGGGGGGGGGGGGGGGGGGGGGGGGGGGGGGGGGGGGGGGGGGGGGGGGGGGGGGGGGGGGGGGGGGGGGGGGGGGGGGGGGGGGGGGGGGGGGGGGGGGGGGGGGGGGGGGGGGGGGGGGGGGGGGGGGGGGGGGGGGGGGGGGGGGGGGGGGGGGGGGGGGGGGGGGGGGGGGGGGGGGGGGGGGGGGGGGGGGGGGGGGGGGGGGGGGGGGGGGGGGGGGGGGGGGGGGGGGGGGGGGGGGGGGGGGGGGGGGGGGGGGGGGGGGGGGGGGGGGGGGGGGGGGGGGGGGGGGGGGGGGGGGGGGGGGGGGGGGGGGGGGGGGGGGGGGGGGGGGGGGGGGGGGGGGGGGGGGGGGGGGGGGGGGGGGGGGGGGGGGGGGGGGGGGGGGGGGGGGGGGGGGGGGGGGGGGGGGGGGGGGGGGGGGGGGGGGGGGGGGGGGGGGGGGGGGGGGGGGGGGGGGGGGGGGGGGGGGGGGGGGGGGGGGGGGGGGGGGGGGGGGGGGGGGGGGGGGGGGGGGGGGGGGGGGGGGGGGGGGGGGGGGGGGGGGGGGGGGGGGGGGGGGGGGGGGGGGGGGGGGGGGGGGGGGGGGGGGGGGGGGGGGGGGGGGGGGGGGGGGGGGGGGGGGGGGATAAGTGTGTGATTTAATTCTGTTATAAAACCTCGAGTACTGTGTGTGTCAGCAATACCGATCCAAGGATGGCACTTAAGCACAGAGACTTGACCGTCTGAGGTCATGTCGCTACAAGATGGTATTAGAGCACACGCTGACTGTACGACGCGACCACTAGGATGAGCCACAGGATACTCTCCTCTACTCTTTTCTAACTCTTCTCCATTTTCTACTCTATTGATGGTGGATCCAAGGAACATGTTTGCTCAACCGGATGACGGCACCCCTTTCGGACGACACTTGAAGGAAGCATTGGAATACCAAGCCTTACCAGGACTTATACCGTCACTCTACCTGAAGAAGAGCGCTGGACAATTCGAGTACAGGTTCCGGGAAGGACATTCACCCCAGTTATTGATCCCATAGAGTTTTCCTTTGAGGCACCAACCTAGAGTCTAGGAAAGAGCTTGGCCGCCCACATTGCCATGGGACGCATTGGCGAGGTATAAAATAAGGATCTTAAGGACACCATTTACTAGATATGTGGATGCCGAGAAAAGCAATGGGAGATGATTTGCATCAGAAAGGATAGATCCATTGGAGTCTACATCCAGGAGTCCAATCTTCCTAAGTTTATGTTAAATTCCTTCCATTTACAGTCGGAATGCTGCCCGAATTACATAATTCTTTCCTTCTCTATTTTGTTTAACCAGAGTGTTGTGCCCTCTGCTCAAGTTCTTTTCATCTTATCAAGTGTTGCATCATTTCTAACCGGAGTGCTGACCGAATTTGTTCTTCCTTGTTCCTCGTTCCTAATGGGGTGTTTTTCAACTTCGATTACCTTCGTGGTATTATTCTTTTCAATTTGTTCAACCTCGCAAGGTTCTTTGGTTTCACTCGTTTGTCAAAGAAGCAACTTAGTTTTACCTCTTCTCTTTCTCTTCCGTTTCCCCTCCTGTGCCACCCTAGATCTCGGGACGAGATCATCTCATAGTGGTGGAGTGTTGTGACACCCCGAGACCGATGTGCCAGGTGTCTTCCAGTTATTCGCTGTTATTGCCTTGTCATTTGCTTGCGTGTTGCTTCTTGCCATGTCATCATGTGCATTGCATCATCATGTTTTCAAAACTTGCATCCGTCCCGGTCTCCTCGTTCTCTCCGTTGTCCGTTCTGAGCCCAACCA
>JAAAWM010010582.1:0-45074 GCA_036873465.1 Thinopyrum obtusiflorum
CTTATTGCGGGTGGCGGAAGCGTATATAATACAAGTGACCAATATCCGGGATCACGCAGGACTGACTGGGACTCCTCTAGGCGTCGGACGCGCTATCAAACTCTTCATCCAAGAGATCGCCTTCGTCAACATCTGGCCAAATCAACAAGCCAGGTGAGTACTATGAAAGTACTCGCAAGACAGTTCGGACTTAAGATATAACCCATTGTTGATGTCACTTGTGCTTCAAAGACGAGTTTTGGTCATGGGCCCAAGGATAATTCTTCGCGGTGCCATACCAATTGACTAAAACATAGGTGGCTTCGGCCACTGCCCTCTCTTTGGAGAGGTTGCGTTGCGTGTTTAGTCCTTGTTGTCTCGTGGGTTAGCTCTTTGGTGTGTCTGTTTGCTTGAAGGTTGCATTGCAAAGGCCCCCTTTTCTTCTCTGTTTTTGAAACGTGCATTTTCTTGGGTCTACGGTACTACCGTGGGTCACCACGGTACTACCGTAGGAGCTGCGCACGGTACGACCGCACCCAGCACGGCAGTAATTTTTTTACTGCCGCCTGGGGGAGCGGTACTACCGCCCTCGGTGCGGTACTTCCGCCCGGACGGTACTACCACGATGATGCGTGGTACTACCGCGCAGTCGCGAGCGCGTGGGGGTTAAGAGCGGGCAGGGGGAGTTCCAACTCCCCCATACCCATTCAACTCATTTTCCCCACGCCGTCTCTCTCTCTCCTGCCCAAGAACTGTCACGACCAGTTTTTCAATAAAATAATTATTGAGAGACCAATCCCTTTTACGGACCAGCAAGGAAGAATTCCTTCTCACTGGTAGACAATATCTTGGTCACAGAAGAAAATACCAGGAGTACTGAATATAATACAAGGTTGAGCGGAGACTGCCCAACAATTTATTACATGCACGCCGATAAAACAAGACAGCGGATAGGGTGGCATAACTACTAACTCACGATAATAACGGTGGTGGAAATATCACCGCGAAGCGAGTGAGGGGGGGGGGGGGGGGGGGGGGGGGGGGGGGGGGGGGGGGGGGGGGGGGGGGGGGGGGGGGGGGGGGGGGGGGGGGGGGGGGGGGGGGGGGGGGGGGGGGGGGGGGGGGGGGGGGGGGGGGGGGGGGGGGGGGGGGGGGGGGGGGGGGGGGGGGGGGGGGGGGGGGGGGGGGGGGGGGGGGGGGGGGGGGGGGGGGGGGGGGGGGGGGGGGGGGGGGGGGGGGGGGGGGGGGGGGGGGGGGGGGGGGGGGGGGGGGGGGGGGGGGGGGGGGGGGGGGGGGGGGGGGGGGGGGGGGGGGGGGGGGGGGGGGGGGGGGGGGGGGGGGGGGGGGGGGGGGGGGGGGGGGGGGGGGGGGGGGGGGGGGGGGGGGGGGGGGGGGGGGGGGGGGGGGGGGGGGGGGGGGGGGGGGGGGGGGGGGGGGGGGGGGGGGGGGGGGGGGGGGGGGGGGGGGGGGGGGGGGGGGGGGGGGGGGGGGGGGGGGGGGGGGGGGGGGGGGGGGGGGGGGGGGGGGGGGGGGGGGGGGGGGGGGGGACTGGTGCCAAACGAGTGTCTGAAAGACTCCTCGAGCGGAAAATGCGGAATAACAATGCCGCAGTCGGGCGTCGGGGCGACACCACATAAAGGGCTTATAACAGAAAATAAAGACAGTACATGCCACAGTCGGACGTCTGAGCGACATCGCATAAAGGGCTTATATTTAAAGTGAGAAACGAGTACACGCCACAGTCGGACGTCTGCGCGACGTCTCATAAAGGGCTTATATTGTAACACAACAATACAATAGTTCGGGAATATAACTTATCACAAGCACGAGACAAATATAATGTTAGTCCATCCACAGGAATAACAATGAAATTGAATTTACCACTTGAGCTTGTTCACCGGGGGCAAGTTTTTCACACGGATAGATTTGGATATAAAGTCTACATTACTGATCATGGATACGATGATTTGGAAAGAATTGACTCTGCAGAGTTTGTACTTAACCACAGCCAACGGATTTCAGTAGTCACGGGGACTAGTTCCGTCTACGGTGTTCTGGAAGGAACACGTCTAACCAGTACACACCCAATTTAACCATCCGAAGCCAGGGATCACCCTCGGCAACATTCAGGAAAAACCCTGAGTCGGGGAGGCTACAACCTCGCGTAGCATGGGATCAAATTTCTATACGCGCGCTATAAGGGGGTGCCCCCCGGGGGGGGGGGGGGGGGGGGGGGGGGGGGGGGGGGGGGGGGGGGGGGGGGGGGGGGGGGGGGGGGGGGGGGGGGGGGGGGGGGGGGGGGGGGGGGGGGGAAAGAGGTTACCAACTTACTAAACCGTATCCTGGCAATGAGACATGTGGTAGCACGGAAAGGGGAAGGGACGATAACACGGCTCCAACCATGTTAACGTCGGGAAAGTCGGATGACACAAGGCTGGCATGCTACAACAGTACCACCTCGCTGCCCTTCATGTCACCACATGATTAGGCCACCTCTCATCAGAGGTCATCGCAACCTTGGAACATGCGGGAAAAGATCGATAACGTGGCTCCAACCACGTTAACGTCGAAGAAAGTCGGATGACGCAAGGCTGGCATGCTACAACAGTACCACCTTGCTGCCCTTCATGTCACCACATGATTAGGCCACCTCTCATCAGAGGTCATCGCAACCTTGGAACAACCGGGTCGTTGCCTTACAAGCAACGAGGTATTTATCGACCCTCACATGCCACGCACAAACTTGGGGGGGGGGGGGGGGGGGGGGGGGGGGGGGGGGGGGGGGGGGGGGGGGGGGGGGGGGGGGGGGGGGGGGGGGGGGGGGGGGGGGGGGGGGGGGGGGGGGGGGGGGGGGGGGGGGGGGGGGGGGGGGGGGGGGGGGGGGGGGGGGGGGGGGGGGGGGGGGGGGGGGGGGGGGGGGGGGGGGGGGGGGGGGGGGGGGGGGGGGGGGGGGGGGGGGGGGGGGGGGGGGGGGGGGGGGGGGGGGGGGGGGGGGGGGGGGGGGGGGGGGGGGGGGGGGGGGGGGGGGGGGGGGGGGGGGGGGGGGGGGGGGGGGGGGCGAGCTCAAGAGGGAAAGCGTATTTGCCCGAAGGCGCCAACAGAAAACGGTTCGCGAAAGAATAGAACAGAGGCTGACATGCGGGGTCCACATGTCAGGTTTGAAAAGCTCGCCGGCGCCCGAAGACTGCGGTGGACGCCGGCGTCGAACCACGGCGAGTTAGGAGGATCGGAGGGTACCAAGAGCTTCAGCGTGTTCTTCCGCGTCGGTGGGTGGTGGACTCGACCAACGGGGAGCACCACGTCGACGGCGACACTATCTCCGGCGGACGGCGGCTCGGGTGATGGTGGGGAACTCCGGTGGAGGGCTGCAAACTTCGAATTGAAGCGCGGGTCAGAAGGAGGGATGCATAGTGAAGCTACTGGCAAGAGAAGGGAGGCGGAGGTGCACACACGGGGGCGAATCGAGCTGGATCCCGTGGCGGGTCGCGGCGGCCGGAGTCGAGGAAGGAGACCTCCTCGGGGCTCTTCCAGTGGCTAGGCGTGCTCTAGGTGGAGTGCAGGGATGGTGGGTGCTCGAGTTGAAGCTCGGGGCCTCTATTTATAGGCGGATCGACGGGGTGGCCGTGAACGGAGAATCTCCGGCGAGCGATTACGGCGATGCAGTGGATTGGCAGGAGGTTTGAGTGGCCAGGCAGCATCAGTGGAGGTTACTGGTGTCATTCCACAGCTAGGGGGGGGGGGGGGGGGGGGGGGGGGGGGGGGGGGGGGGGGGGGGGGGGGGGGGGGGGGGGGGGGGGGGGGAGTGGAAGTTACTGGTGTCATTCCCCCGCTAATCTCGGCTGGTCTTGGCGTAACGGCGCCGGTCCACGGTGGGGTGGCCGCACGGGCACGTCGGCGGCAGAGAGCGCGCTCCGCGCCCTGCGGTTCACGACGAGAGTGGCAGCGTGTTCGGGGGAGTGGAAGGCCACGCGGCGAGCTCCGGTGGCTTGGGCGGCGCTGGGTGGCGCCGTCAGCGCCGCGCCTCTCTCTGGCGGCCGCAAAGCCGCCGCTGGCGTCGGGGGGGGGGGGGGGGGGGGGGGGGGGGGGGGGGGGGGGGGGGGGGGGGGGGGGGGGGGCGTTCGTGCGGTGCAGGAACAAGGGGGAGGGGACGAGGAGCAAGGCGACACAGTGGCACTGGCGAGATCGACAACCATCTCTGAAGAAAACGACAGTAAGCCACTGAACTGTTCTCTGAATTTTCTGAACTTGACAATGACCATGCACTGCAGGTGCTCGACAGAATGATTTGGCGGGGGGGGGAATGATTAGGCAAGCAGAATTTTTTTTCTGGAGCTGGTACTTGGTGAGGTGACCACTCAATGCACCCAGAGGCTGCCTGATTTTACTTGGAATTTTTGGAAAAGGATTTGAATGAATTTCACCAAATTTGACAAATCTGGTCCAAACTTGCAGCAAGTGTAGTTTGAAAATTTTGAACTGAAGACCAGTGGATCTTCATGGATCTTGGTTGAGGGTTCAAAGGACTAGGAAGGGAAAAAGGTTTGGGGGCAAAAATCAAAGCAGAAAGTGTAGCTCCTTTGTAAATCACCAATGGCTAGAATAGAAGACAGAAATTTGTTTGAATAAGATTTAAATGGAAAATGGGGAACTTGCTGGATTTGATGCAAATCATGATCCAAAGGTGAGGGAAGGTTTAGGAGAGTGGATTTGCACTAAGGCCATGGCAAGAGAGAAATGTTGAAAGTGGCAAAGGATTTATCCAAAAGCCATAGTGCATTTTCAAAGAGATTTTCAAAAGGCATTTTTCCCAAGTGAAAAGCATTTTGGTTTGAGTCCAAATAAAAACAAGAACCTCCAAGATCAAAACAAGTCTTGGGTGAATCCAATTAAAACTCTTGCCACAAAAAAATATTTTGAAAGGGAGGGTTCTTTTGAAGAAAAATTTAAATCACCTCGGGGGGGGGGGGGGGGGGGGGGGGGGGGGGGGGGGGGGGGGGGGGGGGGGGGGGGGGGGGGGGGGGGGGGGGGGGGGGGGGGGGGGGGGGGGGGGGGGGGGGGGGGGGGGGGGGGGGGGGGGGGGGGGGGGGGGGGGGGGGGGGGGGGGGGGGGGGGGGGGGGGGGGGGGGGGGGGGGGGGGGGGGGGGGGGGGGGGGGGGGGGGGGGGGGGGGGGGGGGGGGGGGGGGGGGGGGGGGGTAGGCCTACCCCCCAGGGGTACAACGGTAATCTGGCCAGGTGTAAAGCCCGGCCGTGAGTGTCTCTGATCGCCGGCTTCTCCGCCGGCTGCTGGGGCCCGCCGCCTGGTCCGGTCAGCGGCTGACCACTGTAGCTGTGATGCTGATGACACAGGCTTGGTCAGGGGAGCGTGGCTACAGTCCCGCCGCACGGTGGGGGATCACTGTAGCCACTCCATGTCCCATCTGGTTAATGGTGCACGGACCTCGAGGGAGGAGAGGGCCGCCTGCTCGAGGCCGGCCTCCCTCAGGTCCGACTGGTTAGGCTCCTGCCACCTTCTGGGCTCTCACTGCCTGGTAGGGCCCACCGCCTGCAGGCCGTACTGACAAGTCGTCGTGGGAACAGGGCTCTACCTGTCAGGAGTGACGTCAAGGGCGGAGTGGCAACAGTGCCGCGTCAGGCAGAGATCTTCGCCTGTACGGAGCACTGTGGCCACGCCATGCCCTGAATATGGGGGGGATGGGCTACACTGTAGCCTTACCCTGTCTTGTCTCCTTAATGGAGGCGCAAACTCTGAGGGCGCCATGGGCTGACTGTCAAGAGCCGGCCTCTCTGGAGGCCGCCTGTGAGGAGTCGGCCCGTCTTGACGCCGTCTTCTGGAGCTCGGCCGTCTTCGGGCAGCCGGCCGCTTGGGCCAGCCGGCCGTCAGAAGGCGGCGTTTCATCTTGGACATTTATGGGTGCAGCCGGCCCAATGTTTTGAACAGCTCAGGGACTCGGGTTAGGCTACCCGTGGCCCATTACTCCGACATTGACGCTTTGCCCACTTGTGATCACGATCAACATTCTGATGAAGACTTAAGAGAAGCTCACGATCATTCATCACTTGTGGAGCACTGGCTTGAGGATTTTGCTTTGAAGCTTTTGCGGCAGAATCTTGAGTTGCAGAGTCATCATTGGTGGAATAGGATGCAGCTTTGCAAAACTGACCATCGAATGGATGTGTGCGTTCATAATTAACAGCAGCTTTGCCCTTCTCATCAGCTGAGGAAATAGTCCTTTTGAGGACTTCAATAGGAGGCAAATAGCTGAGATGCTTTTCATAATCTGCCTTGTAATGAATTGAAGACCTTGATCTGATGAATTTCATGATCCAGGGAGCATAAGGCTTCAACTCAAAAGGTGACAGAGCATCATTGGACAAAGTCCTCATGAAGAAGTCATGGTAGTTGATAGGAATGCCATGTATAATATTGACTAGCAGATTCTTCATGATGCCAGCAGCCTCTTCTTCATCAGAGTTGTGGCCCTTGATTGGACTAGGGGTTTTGGTCAGAATGCGATATACTATCCTTGGCACATAGAGCAATTCCTTCATGAGGAATGTGGTCTTTGGAGCTTGGCCAGCCTTCAAAGGCTTCATCAGCACTTGCATCAGATGATTTGAAAGTTTAGGTTCCCTATATATGATCCTTGCATCTTCAGTAGGAGGACTGACTGGAATGGCATGAAGTAATTCAAAGGCCGGGGATTTGTAATGTGTATTCTCAGTCATCCAATCCAACACCCATGAATTCTCGTCATCCACATTTCCAGTGAGGTGCAATGTAGCATATAATTGAAGAATGAGTTCTTCATTCCAGTCGCAGATGTCAGCACAGAAGTTCAAGAGCCCAGCGTCATGAAGAGCACTCAGGACAGGTTGGAAGCACGGGAGAGACTCCATATCCACATGATGAATTTGACGATGCTCAAATACCTTGTCCTTATCGAATAAGAGTGAAGAATAGAAGTTCATCTGACCGGCTGTCCAAAACCGCTTGCAGCGAAGTCTTGCTGAGTCATAAGGATTGAAATCCATGAAGAAATGGTGCTCAGCGAAGAAATCATCAGCCTTGAATTTTTGCTTCTTTAAATGAGGACTTAGTGGCTTGGGCTAAAGATTTACAGTTGATGGCTTCATAGCCTCTTGGCGCACAACCTCTAGAGCCATAGACTGAGGAATTTCAGCGGCAGATGCAGTAGCAGGAGTCTTGGTCTCCATTTCTTCAGCTACAGTAGCTGGAACTTCTTCAGGAATGGAAAGAAGTGATATCTGACATCCTTCAGATGCTATTTGACTTTCTTCAGTTATAATAGGGGACTGAGGACTTTGATGCAAAGGAGTGGTCAATGGTGAATTGGGATGAAGTCTTTCCCAATAGTCATCATTCAGAACTGGTGTTGTAGACCCAATGTCCACATCCTCATCTTCATCCTGTTCTTCAGGCGCAACATTGGTGGTTGCCCTGGCAGTTTCTTTAGGAGCTGGAATTTCTTCGGTAGCCCTGGTACTTTTAGTATCATCAACAGTCTGATGCCTGCCTCTTCAGCTGTGAACTGAGGCATGGGCGATGATACCAGAGGGGTTGAAGGGATATCATCCACTTCAATTTCTTCATCCAACTGCTCTGAAGATGCAGCAGAGGGATTTTCTTCATCTGTGTCATCTGGATAACATATTCCTCACCAAAGGGAACAATTTCCTTTGATGGCACACTTGAGATTGGAACAACATCAATTGGGTTAGTGAAGGAACTTGTCAAAGTCTTCACTCTCTTGGGAGCTGAAGACTCTGCAGTTGCTGATGCTTTCCTTTTCTTCACAGCTGCCTTCTCTGCAGCTTTGATTTTCTTCACTTATGATGCGGCAGGGAGAGTGACTTTCTTCACCTTAGTTGGTTTGGCAGGAGGAGCAGATGAACTGGGTTCATTTTCTTCAGGCACAACTGATGCAGTTGCCTTGTCTTGTTCAGTTTCTTTAGGCGCAGCAGCAGATTCTTCAGCTGGTCTGGGTTGTTCTTCAGGCGCAACATTGGTGGTTGCCCTGGCAGTTTCTTCAGGAGCTGGAATTTCTTTGGTAGCCCTGGTACTTTTAGTATCATCAACAGTCTGATTTTTATCAGTTGTGCTAGCATTTTCTTCAGTAGGCTGAGCAGATGCTTCAGCCTGAGGAATTTCTTGTTGCGATGGAGTTGCAACATTGAGCTTGAGGGAGTTAAAGAGTCTGACGAATCTGACTTTGGCACCTAGCCAATCTGCACGGTATCTGTCAAATTCATCACTGAGATCTTTGATCTCCTTTTGCAGAGCCACAAGTTCTTCAGGAGACATGTTTACAACATTTTTCTTAAGAAAACGTTCCTTCTTGTACTGAGCCTTCTTGACTTGTCTGGCCTTCTCAAATTTCTATTTTTCTTCATTGATGAAGGCCGTAACATGTGACTTTGACCATAAGTGAGGTTTAAGTTAGGCAGAGGAGTGTTCGGATCTTTGTGCCATAGATCTATGAACTCAAGGATCTTCTTTGGATCCAGCATAAGAGGCACATCACTGCCTTTGGCTCTAGCGGCCCTTTCTTGCCTGTCTCTGATGATCTCAGCAAGTTCTTCATCATCAGCTTCATCGTCATCAGACGGAACTTGGAAGGCAACTTGTTTCTTGTGAGGACTTGGCCTCGAGCCACGTCCAACAGTGGCCTTTTTCTTCAACAAAGTTGGACCCGTTGAGGACTGTGGTGGAGCTGAGGAACTTGCAGAGGCTCCTGAAGCAATACAGACTCCTGTAGTCCGTTGGCATTTGGCAAGATGCACAGGTGTTGAGGACTTTGCAGCAGTAGTTGAGGATTTTGTGGCAACAAAGGGAATTGGAGATGCCCTTGAAGAGGTTGCCTGAGGAATTGGCTGTGAGGGCTTGGCTTCACAGCTGATTTCTTCGGCAGAGCCTTCTTAGGCTTGCTAGTAGAGGCCTCAGCAGCAACAGCAGAATCTTCATTGAATTTCTTCACTGCTTCCTTTGCTAATTTAGCCAACTTGGCTTGGCGCTTGGCCCATTCTTTGGGAAATTCCTCACCTCATCTGATGCTTGAGGGATCAGCTACTTGCCCTGGAGCCAATGGAGGTCTTGTGCATGGAGGGTGTACAGCGAATTTCTTCATATACTTTGGAGTAACATATCAATACTCACTCCATTCTCTTGCCCGTCTCCTCTCAATTCTCTGAATGCGCACCTTGCGCTGATTCTTGTTTTCTTTGCCATGCGTGGCTTCATCACGTGTGCAATACTCATCATAAATGTCTTCAGGGATTTCAAACAATGTATTTGTCTCTGGTCTCTTGCCTCCCTTCTGAGGTCTTTTACCATCAGCCATTTTCTTCACTTAAGGATTTTGAACAATTGAGGTTTCTGAGGAAGTATGCAATTTATCTTTGACGAATGCTGCAAATGAGTTAAGTTGATGAGAACCTAGTGATTCAGCAACAGACATTTTGTACCTGTGAACAGAATATAGGTGCGAAGAATTTGGAGAGGTCATATGTGTTCTCAGAATTTTTAAAAAAAAATCAAGTTTGAGGAATTTGACCATGGGAGTCTTGAGGAATTTCACTAAGAGTTCTTGACTTAGGTTCCAGAGTTGTATCGATTTGAAAATCCACACAACTGAGGAATCTTGAGGAAAAACATAGCTTAGAGAAACAAATCAAGAATAGATGCAACTGGGTGTTTAAGGATACGGAAGTTGAAGAATGAACACCTTTTGAAGATTTTGTGGAAATCATCAGAACCAAAGTAGGGCAGTAAAATCAGATTTTAATTACCCTGGACGGAGAACACGACGAACTAGGAGTTGAAGCGGAGAAGTTTGTCCGTTCAGATCTCCCATGCCCTAACTTGGCGGTGAGAGACTGTCGGCATTCTAGGAACTGGGGTACCCAGACTTGCTTGCCTTCCGCCCACCGCGTGGCTCCATCGATGGCCTGGTACGACCCATCTTCAGCACCAACAACACAAGACCCTCGCGAGGGGCCAAGCCTCGTGAGGCGGATGACGTCAAGACCTCCAGACGGAGCTACCTCCTTAGGCTGGCTGCTGAGGAGCGGCAATTTCCATGCGAGCCCTCACCTCGTGAGGCTCGGATGACGCAAGCCTTGACGACCAAGGCCAGGCGTACGCCAGCAGGTGCAGTACAGCAGGTATCCTCTTTGGTGCTAAGAGGCAAGCACATGCACAGAGTCCTGAGGCATCAACCAAAGGTTTCCATTTCCATGCTACAAGACCAAGACCGCCAGGACAATAGGACGGAGGTCATCGCCGAGCCCACCATGTCGTCACGATGAGAAGCTTTGCAGGTGACGACCACCATTCTTCAGGATAAGATGTACTAGTTGTCTCCCTTTGAATTTGGCCGTTGTGGGATCCCTTCCCGCTTTCATTTTGGGAAGAGGACCAAGGCCACTATAAATATAGCCTAGCTACCACCATAGAGGGGGATCCGGATCCAGTCCATCCACACCCTCACTAGCTCACTCAAACACAAGAACACACCTCCTGAGGTTGTTCTTCCACTGTACTAGTTCATCCTCAGCCCATATCAGGGCTAATCCACCACAAAGCAGGAGTAGGGTTTTACACCGCAAGGTGGCCCGAACCTGGGTAAACTGCCGTGTCCCATTTCCTTCCAGTTCATCGAGCTAGGCCATGAGATCGACAAGTTGGCAGACCAGGGAGGTTGAGTTCTTCGCATGCACCCCAGAGTTCGAATCTATCTTGGGTCTGCGGAACCCCGAATTTGACATTTGGCGCGCAAGGTAGGGGTGCGTCAGAACCTCTCTTCCTCCGGCCGATTCGCCACCATTCCGCCGTTCCCATGGCTGACGCTCGTCGAGTTCGTGTTGAGCGCCGGGCCACCCTTGCCGCCCATGTCGCCCAGACAGCGCCTGCAGGCGATGGCGCTCTCCGTCGTTCACCATCGCCAGCGGCCAACGCTACCACCGGCTCCGCAGCCCATGAGCAGCAGGCTTCATCGCTGCAACCTTCCGTGCAGCGTGACGGACGCACCGCCACTTCATCATTGACTCCGGCGGCTGCTTCAACCTCTCATGCTCGTCACGGGCCGACGAACGCGCAGGCTGCGTTGCTCATGGCACTTGAGCTCCTGCGCTAGCGCCCGACCGATGACCTCTACGAGGACTGGCTGGACCGCATCGCCAAGCTCGCCAGGGCTGCGGGAGAGGCCCCGCACCGTCCCGCTCGCTACCTCCCCCGCCGCCTCTTGCGGGTGACGGGGCCCACGGTGCGCCTCCTTCACCTCACAGGCAGGACGTCGTCCCCGAGCCAAGGCGTGAGGCACCTCGGTGCGACCCGCCGCGCAGGGCGCTGGCACGCGATGTGGAATGCTGCCAGGTGGTGCAACAACCCCAAGAAGAAGCACGTGTGCTCCGAGCACTGCCACGTCAAGACCGCGTGGCACCTCAGGCGGTGGCACGCGAGCACCAAGATCAGGCTCCATCTCCACGGCGGGCCCCGCTGAGCCCGGTGGGCTATCGCGCGTTCACCCCGGAGCTGCGCCGCGTCGTATGGCCAGGGAAGTTCAAGTCAGACCTGCCTCCACGTTGCGATGGCACCCCCGATCCTGCCGAGGTTCTCCAACTCTACGAGTTGAGCATCGAGGTGGCCAACGGCGATGAGAAGGTCATGGCGAACTGGTTTCCCATGGCCCTAAAGGATGTCGCGCGCTCGTGGCTCCTGAACCTCCCCGCGGGATCGATCTCCTCCTGGGATGAGATGTGAGAGCGCTTCATCGCCAACTTCCAGGGCACTCAGGACCGCGCGCCGGCTGCAGGAGACCTGCAGCCCATCAAGCAGCAGCCTGGAGAGACCTTGCACAAATACATTCAGCGCTTCACCAACGTTCGCCTCAAGATTCCCAAGGTGTCGGACGAGGCGATCATCTCGATGTTCACTGATGGCGTCCGGGATGTCAAGATGAAGGAAGAGCTCGGCATACACGAGGACCTCTTCTCGGCTCTGGAGATGTTCAACATGGCAACCAAGTGCGCAAGGGCCGAGGAAGGTCGCCTCTCCCTCCTGGAGCTTCCGGAGGCTGACCCAGGAGACAAGAAAGCCAAGGCCAAGGACGTGAAGCGCAAGGGCCCAACCATACTCGCGGCCGAACCTGAGATGAAGCGTGGCTGCGACCACCCCGAGTCCTCCAAGGGCAGTTGCCCGTTCTTCGTCTTCCACAACATGCACAACCACAACACCAATGAGTGCCAAGAGGTCAGGGCCATCTGCGACAGGCACCTTGATCATCGCCCCGAGCACAACGATCGAGGCTACGGCCGTGTAGGAGGCCAAGGCGGAGGACGCTGGGACAACCGTGACCCCCGCCAGGACTGGCGCGATCAGCCTCATGAGAAACGCTGGCAGGGCCAGCCTCGCGAGGGTCCATGGAGGGATCAGCATTGTGAGGACCGTCCTCAGGGTAACGCTGGCCTTCCCCCACTGCCGCCGCCGCCGAGAAGGAATGATGACCACCACCAAGATGGGGGGGGGGGGGGGGGGGGGGGGGGGGGGGGGGGGGGGGGGGGGGGGGGGGGGGGGGGGGGGGGGGGGGGGGGGGGGGGGGGGGGGGGGGGGGGGGGGGGGGGGGGGGGGGGGGGGGGGGGGGGGGGGGGGGGGGGGGGGGGGGGGGGGGGGGGGGGGGGGGGGGGGGGGGCCGGTGGTGGCGTTGGTGGCAGGCGATGGAGAATGACGGGGAGGCCCGCCGACGGGCGCCGTCTGGGCAAAGCGAGCGACGAGGGCGGCCCGATGCTTAGCACGGGCTAGACGGGCGTCAGCCATGGAAGCGGTGGAGCGGCGGCGGGTCGACCGCCGGAAGAGAGGCTCCGACACACCCCTACCTAGTGCGCCAAATGTCGGGCTGTGGGTTCCGCAGACCCTTGGGAGGTTCAAAATTTGGGGTGCATGTGAAGAACTCATCCTCCCCAGTCTGCCCGCTCACCGAATCCACGGCCTAGCTAGTCGAACCCAACGAACAAGAGACACAATAGTTTATCCTGGTTCGGGCCATCTTGCGGTGTAATACCCTACTCTAGCTTTGTGGTCGGTTTCCTCGAGGGGCTGAGGATGAACTAGTGCAGTGGTGGAACAACCTCAGGTGGTGAGTTGTTCTTGAGCTCGATGAGCTGGTGAGCTGGTCAGGGAGGAATCGATCCGTCCCCATCTATGGTGGTGGCTATGTCCTATTTATAGTGGCCTTGGTCCTCTCCCAAAATGTAGGCGGGAAGGGATCCCACAACGGACAAATTTGAAGGGAGACAACTATTACAAGTTATCCTGACAAAAGTGGTCTTCGCCTGCAAAATCCTCTGGTGGTGATGCCGCAGTGGGCTCCGCGATGACCTCCATCCTCCATCCTGCTGTCCTGGCGGTCTTGGAAACCTTTGCTTGATTCCTTGGGACCCCGCGCCCGCGCTTGCCTCCTTAGCACCAAAGAGGAAATTGGTACACTGCGCCCGCTGGCGCCCGCCTGGCCTTGGTCGTCACGGCTCCTGGTGAGGCCGCCCCCAGGGTGTTCTTGGTGTCGTCTGCCTCGCGAGGCTTGGCCCCTCGTGAGGGTCTTGGGTTGTTTTTGCTGAATCTGGGCCGTATCGTGCCGTCGACAGAGCCACGCCATGGGCCGCAGGCAGGCAAGTCTGGGTACCCCCGTTCCCAGAACGCCGACACCAGCGACACGCCTGGCTCAGGCATAGGGACTTCTATTGGGGTACACAAACAAGGGTGTTTATTTTTCCTTTACTTTTGCATGGACAGAAACCTCCGCCCCGATGGCAAGGGCCTGCTGGGGGAATGGCTACCTCCGTATAGTCAAGACCGTCAGGCACGTTCAGAACTAACACAAGGCTAAGCCAGAGATGAAGGAGCGTATCAAGAAGACCAAGCCAAGCTTACAAGTCAAGGATTCCAAGAGAAGTGTCCCTTGCCGTCCAGGCGAGGCCAGAAAGGTCGATACAACGAGCCAGAGCAAAGCGAAACCACACCAGCCGCGCCTCCGGGGTGACCGAAGACCGAAGCACGCACCCCTCCAAAAAGGCCCGACAAGCCCTGCCCCCGGCAGGCGCATGCTAGATTTCCACCGCTGCACCAATTCACAACGCCAGCCACTTGATGATGCGGTGTCGAGCCCCCAGGCAGCTAAGTGGCTCTCACTAAGCACGTGGTGACCTGCTGGAAGACAGATCACACCCCTATGACACCGGTCTAAGGGCGTGTCAAGATGATAAGCAAAGCTAGCTAAGTGGCGATATAAGCTTGCCGGGGATGCAACCCCGCACAACATCTAAGGTAGCATTTATGGCATTTTGTCCTAAGTTCCAGAGTTAGGTATGATAACACTCTTGGCTATCTAATCACAAGATAATGTCTGTTTTGCCACTGTGGTTACCCCTTGGGCTATAAAAGGAGGTCCAAGGCAACCTAGAGGAGGGTTCAGACCCTCTCTCACTTGTACTCGCGTAGCAGCTCCCCCGAGGCCACCTTGCCGGGCTTGAGCGTTGCGTGTTGTTGTGTTCCTCCATCCAATCCACCCAAACAGGAGTAGGGTTTTACGCTTCTCAGCGGCCCGAACCTGGGTAAAACGACCAGAGTCTCATCATCGTGCTGTGTCATGGCCTCCGCTCTTTGTGCAACGTGATCTCGCCCTTGCTGAACCACAAGGGGCTCATGGCCCCATAGGTGATCATGTCCACCCATGACACTAAGAGGGATGAACTAACCTTGGGTTTTGTCGATGATGACTTGATGTAGATAGTGAAGATGGGGATGCTCAATGTTGATGTAGATCATTTGGAGCAATCTATTGGAGTGTTGCACTTTCAATACCTACACGGGTTAGTCCCACAAGGATCATACAAGGATATCCATAGACGTAGAGTGAATTGCACATATGATGATGTCCATGAAAGCATTAGGTTACCTTGTCCCTTGTCTTACCAACAAGAGGGTTTGTGACTCCATGAACTAGTGCAAGATATGAAAGTTGATTGCACAAGTCCTTGCCAAAATGAATATGAGTGAAGTATGTTGGCGGAGTCACCCTCAAGAACACTCTAGTTCTTCTTCTTTGGAATCCACATCAACTTGATGGGAATCCTTGGAGTTGTAGTTGAACTTGATGAAGTAGAGCTTGACGTAGTCTTGGGAACCCACTTGACCATGGCCTTAGGAGCTTCTTCAAATGAGTCAATCTCTTGTTGAAGCTTGTCCTTACCTTTTGGCTTGTGGTCTTGTGGTGGAAGATCATCTTGAGCTTGTGTTCTCTTAAAAGAAGTAGGGTCATACTTCTCTTGTTGAGGAACAAACTTCGTCTTGGGGTATTAATCTTGTTCCCACTCAACTTCATTGGCATTGAACTTTCGTTCAAAACCATCACCTAGATTCTTACGGTACCTTCCTTGCTTGTGTACAATTTCCTCAAATTACTTACTCCCGGAAATGCTCTTGTAAACACCTTTCTCTATAATTCCCTTCACTAAGCTATTTTTTTGTTGAATTGTAACTTGGCTAAGAGAATCATTAGTGGAATCAAGAGAACTACTAGAAGCAACAATATTGGATTTAGCACGATTATTATTATTACTAGAGGAAGAATCTTTCTTGATCTTGTTGCTAGATTTTACTTGTGGTATGTAAGTAGACAAGAGGAGACATTTGGCAATGTAAGAAGAACTCTTCTTTAGAAGATCATCATTGATAGCTTTTAGGAACTCATGCTCTTGCTCTAAATTTAGCTTCTTGAACCGTAGCTTCTCATGAGTCCTTTGGAGCTCTCTATAATCCTCTTGAGTTGTTTCATGAGCTAACTTAAGAGTGTTTAGTGCTTCAGTTAGATGCTCAATTTCCTTCTTATCATTGTCATTCATTTCATCTTAATTAGCATGATTACTAGCAAGTTCATCATAGTTCTCAACTAGTTTTATCAACAAGTAATCATCATCACCTAGCAAATCATCTTCATCACTATCAAAATCAATATACTCGGGGTGTGATACCTTGGGGCCTTTATCCATGAAGCATCTTCCAATTCCTTCATTTGGTGAGTCAAATATGTCGTAGGAGTTGGATGACACAAGTGCAAGACCTGCAACACCTTCATCTTGAGTATAGTCGGAGTTGGAGTGATAGCTTTGATACGTCTCCAACGTATCTATAATTTTTGATTGTTCCATGCTATTATATTATCCATCTAGGATGTTTTATATGCATTTATATGCTATTTTATATGATTTTTGGGACTAACCTATTAACCTAGAGCCCAGTGCCAGTTTCTGTTTTTTCCTTGTTTTTGAGTATCACAGAAAAGGAAAACCAAACGGAGTCCAATTGACCTGAAACTTGACGGAGATTATTTTTGGACCAGAAGAACCCCACGGAGTATCAGAGATGGGCCAGAAGAGTCCCGAGGCACCCACGAGGGTGGGGGGTGTGCCCTACCCCCCTGGGCGCGCCCCCTACCTCGTGGCCGCCTCGGAGACCCCCCTGACTTGTTCCTGATGCCAAAACCTCTTATATATACAGAAACCCCTAGAACATAACCTAGATCAGGAGTTCCGCCACCGCAAGCCTCTGTAGCCACCAAAAACCAATCGGGACCCTGTTCCGACACCCTGCCGGAGGGGGGATCCCTCACTGGTGGCCATCTTCATCATCCCGGCGGGGGGGGGGGGGGGGGGGGGGGGGGGGGGGGGGGGGGGGGGGGGGGGGGGGGGGGGGGGGGGGGGGGGGGGGGGGGGGGGGGGGGGGGGGGGGGGGGGGGGGGGGGGGGGGGGGGGGGGGGGGGGGGGGGGGGGGGGGGGGGGGGGGGGGGGGGGGGGGGGGGGGGGGGGGGGGGGGGGGGGGGGGGGGGGGGGGGGGGGGGGGGGGGGGGGGGGGGGGGGGGGGGGGGGGGGGGGGGGGGGGGGGGGGGGGGGGGGGGGGGGGGGGGGGGGGGGGGGGGGGGGGGGGGGGGGGGGGGGGGGGGGGGGGGGGGGGGGGGGGGGGGGGGGGGGGGGGGGGGGGGGGGGGGGGGGGGGGGGGGGGGGGGGGGGGGGGGGGGGGGGGGGGGGGGGGGGGGGGGGGGGGGGGGGGGGGGGGGGGGGGGGGGGGGGGGGGGGGGGGGGGGGGGGGGGGGGGGGGGGGGGGGGGGGGGGGGGGGGGGGGGGGGGGGGGGGGGGGGGGGGGGGGGGGGGGGGGGGGGGGGGGGGGGGGGGGGGGGGGGGGGGGGGGGGGGGGGGGGGGGGGGGGGGGGGGGGGGGGGGGGGGGGGGGGGGGGGGGGGGGGGGGGGGGGGGGGGGGGGGGGGGGGGGGGGGGGGGGGGGGGGGGGGGGGGGGGGGGGGGGGGGGGGGGGGGGGGGGGGGGGGGGGGGGGGGGGGGGGGGGGGGGGGGGGGGGGGGGGGGGGGGGGGGGGGGGGGGGGGGGGGGGGGGGGGGGGGGGGGGGGGGGGGGGGGGGGGGGGGGGGGGGGGGGGGGGGGGGGGGGGGGGGGGGGGGGGGGGGGGGGGGGGGGGGGGGGGGGGGGGGGGGGGGGGGGGGGGGGGGGGGGGGGGGGGGGGGGGGGGGGGGGGGGGGGGGGGGGGGGGGGGGGGGGGGGGGGGGGGGGGGGGGGGGGGGGGGGGGGGGGGGGGGGGGGGGGGGGGGGGGGGGGGGGGGGGGGGGGGGGGGGGGGGGGGGGGGGGGGGGGGGGGGGGGGGGGGGGGGGGGGGGGGGGGGGGGGGGGGGGGGGGGGGGGGGGGGGGGGGGGGGGGGGGGGGGGGGGGGGGGGGGGGGGGGGGGGGGGGGGGGGGGGGGGGGGGGGGGGGGGGGGGGGGGGGGGGGGGGGGGGGGGGGGGGGGGGGGGGGGGGGGGGGGGGGGGGGGGGGGGGGGGGGGGGGGGGGGGGGGGGGGGGGGGGGGGGGGGGGGGGGGGGGGGGGGGGGGGGGGGGGGGGGGGGGGGGGGGGGGGGGGGGGGGGGGGGGGGGGGGGGGGGGGGGGGGGGGGGGGGGGGGGGGGGGGGGGGGGGGGGGGGGGGGGGGGGGGGGGGGGGGGGGGGGGGGGGGGGGGGGGGGGGGGGGGGGGGGGGGGGGGGGGGGGGGGGGGGGGGGGGGGGGGGGGGGGGGGGGGGGGGGGGGGGGGGGGGGGGGGGGGGGGGGGGGGGGGGGGGGGGGGGGGGGGGGGGGGGGGGGGGGGGGGGGGGGGGGGGGGGGGGGGGGGGGGGGGGGGGGGGGGGGGGGGGGGGGGGGGGGGGGGGGGGGGGGGGGGGGGGGGGGGGGGGGGGGGGGGGGGGGGGGGGGGGGGGGGGGGGGGGGGGGGGGGGGGGGGGGGGGGGGGGGGGGGGGGGGGGGGGGGGGGGGGGGGGGGGGGGGGGGGGGGGGGGGGGGGGGGGGGGGGGGGGGGGGGGGGGGGGGGGGGGGGGGGGGGGGGGGGGGGGGGGGGGGGGGGGGGGGGGGGGGGGGGGGGGGGGGGGGGGGGGGGGGGGGGGGGGGGGGGGGGGGGGGGGGGGGGGGGGGGGGGGGGGGGGGGGGGGGGGGGGGGGGGGGGGGGGGGGGGGGGGGGGGGGGGGGGGGGGGGGGGGGGGGGGGGGGGGGGGGGGGGGGGGGGGGGGGGGGGGGGGGGGGGGGGGGGGGGGGGGGGGGGGGGGGGGGGGGGGGGGGGGGGGGGGGGGGGGGGGGGGGGGGGGGGGGGGGGGGGGGGGGGGGGGGGGGGGGGGGGGGGGGGGGGGGGGGGGGGGGGGGGGGGGGGGGGGGGGGGGGGGGGGGGGGGGGGGGGGGGGGGGGGGGGGGGGGGGGGGGGGGGGGGGGGGGGGGGGGGGGGGGGGGGGGGGGGGGGGGGGGGGGGGGGGGGGGGGGGGGGGGGGGGGGGGGGGGGGGGGGGGGGGGGGGGGGGGGGGGGGGGGGGGGGGGGGGGGGGGGGGGGGGGGGGGGGGGGGGGGGGGGGGGGGGGGGGGGGGGGGGGGGGGGGGGGGGGGGGGGGGGGGGGGGGGGGGGGGGGGGGGGGGGGGGGGGGGGGGGGGGGGGGGGGGGGGGGGGGGGGGGGGGGGGGGGGGGGGGGGGGGGGGGGGGGGGGGGGGGGGGGGGGGGGGGGGGGGGGGGGGGGGGGGGGGGGGGGGGGGGGGGGGGGGGGGGGGGGGGGGGGGGGGGGGGGGGGGGGGGGGGGGGGGGGGGGGGGGGGGGGGGGGGGGGGGGGGGGGGGGGGGGGGGGGGGGGGGGGGGGGGGGGGGGGGGGGGGGGGGGGGGGGGGGGGGGGGGGGGGGGGGGGGGGGGGGGGGGGGGGGGGGGGGGGGGGGGGGGGGGGGGGGGGGGGGGGGGGGGGGGGGGGGGGGGGGGGGGGGGGGGGGGGGGGGGGGGGGGGGGGGGGGGGGGGGGGGGGGGGGGGGGGGGGGGGGGGGGGGGGGGGGGGGGGGGGGGGGGGGGGGGGGGGGGGGGGGGGGGGGGGGGGGGGGGGGGGGGGGGGGGGGGGGGGGGGGGGGGGGGGGGGGGGGGGGGGGGGGGGGGGGGGGGGGGGGGGGGGGGGGGGGGGGGGGGGGGGGGGGGGAATCCATTCGCCTGTCCCAGGCCAAGACTCCACCTGCCAAGCGACGGACGGTCACGGGGGTGGATCCTAGCCCCACGCCAAGCCCAACTTCTCCACCATGCTCGATCCCACCAGAGGTCTTGGTCCCATCGACAAGCTTATTGCCGTCGGCAAGTTCCGCTCCTCCGACTCTGAAGAGGGCGAGAGCAACCCCGCCACCTATGGCATACGAGCTGGGCTCTGTTGGATTTCGGGCTCCGCGGACCCTGGATAGATTTGAACTCTAGGGTGCGTGCGAAGAACTCAACCTCCCCAGTATGCCTACTCGCCAATCTCATGGCCTAGCTCGATGAACTAAAAGGAAAGGGGACAAGGCAGTATACCCGGGTTCGGGCCACCTTGCGGTGTAAAACCCTACTCCTGCTTTGTGGTGGATTAGCCTCGAGGGGCTGAGGATGAACTAGTACAATGGAAGAACAACCTCAGGAGTTATGTTCTTGAGCTAGTGGGGGTGAGGATGATCTGAATGATCCGTCCCCTCCAGTCCGGCCTTTTCATGTCCCCTCTCTACGGTGGTGGTGCTGCTCTACTTACAGTGGCCTTGGCCCCCTTCCCCAATGAAGGCGGGAAGGGATCCCACAATGGCCAAATTCGAAGGCAGACAACTAGTACATTTTATCCTGACCAAACTTGTCTTCGCCTGCAAAGCCTCTGGTCATGACGCTGTGGTGGGCTCGGTGATGACCTCCGTCCTGCCTTCTGGCGGTCTTGGTCTTGTCGCATGAGAATGGAAACCTTTGGTTGATTCCTCGGGACTCCGTGCCTGTGCTTGCCTCTTTAGCACCAAAGAGGGAACTATTATCCTGCGCCCGCTGGCGCCCGCCTGGCCTTGGTCGTCATGGCTCACGTCATCCGAACCTCGCGAGGTGAGGCTTGCATAGAAATCTCCGCTCCTCGAGAGCCAGCCTAAGGAGGCCGCTCCTGCCGGAGCTCTTGGTGTCGTCCGCCTCGCGAGGCTTGGCCCCTCGCGCGGGTCTTGAGTTGTTGGTGCTGAAGGTAGGCTATACCAGGCCATTGATGGGGCCATGCCGTGGGCCACAGGTAGGCAAGTCTAGGGAATGTCGTTCCCAGAACGCCGACAGTAGCCCTCGGGGCCAAGGCAGGCTCGGAGTTGGCTTCGAGGTGAAGCCAAAGGGCAAGTGCGGAGCGCCGCAGGCTCTAACCACCTGCGGCCTTGCTCGACGCGTGGGGATTGATGGGACATGGGCGTCTCTGCTTCCCCACGCGCCTTAGCAACCATTCGACTTGACAAGAGCCTGCTGCATGCTTAGGAAGATCATCATTGCGTGGGATCGTGGAGGCCGGCGGTTGGCCTCCCTCCGGCTATAAATGAGGGGAGGGGCAGAGCCCCCTTGCTCACCTCCATCTTCTCGCCGCCCACTCCTTCTTCTTCTTCCTTTTCCCGCCGTCTTGCTATAGCATCCATGGCACCGATCAGAAGATTCTCCGTGGTGGAGAAGGGAAAAACTCCTCGGGAGGAGCCCGGGCCACTTCCGCCGAAGAAGAGGTTTTGCCGACCTCGCGACGCCGGCGAAGGGCGGGAGGTAGCGCGGCCTTGG
Organism: Thinopyrum obtusiflorum; assembly: GCA_036873465.1. Lineage (NCBI taxonomy): Eukaryota > Viridiplantae > Streptophyta > Magnoliopsida > Poales > Poaceae > Thinopyrum > Thinopyrum obtusiflorum. The sequence goes on from JAAAWM010010582.1 coordinate 21,116, forward strand.
TACGAGAGGCCTCTGCCTGGCTTCCCGATCCTTCTGTATGCTCGCGTTCAGAGCTCTGGACAGGGCGGCAGTGCCCAGCGCCGTGCAGGCTGGGGTCGCGGCGGACAGGCCAAGGCTGCGCGGCCAGCCGGCCCGCAAACCCACGCCAAGGGCACTTCGCGTGGGGGGGGGGGGGGGGGGGGGGGGGGGGGGGGGGGGGGGGGGGGGGGGGGGGGGGGGGGGGGGGGGGGGGGGGGGGGGGGGGGGGGGGGGGGGGGGGGGGGGGGGGGGGGGGGGGGGGGGGGGGGGGGGGGGGGGGGGGGGGGGGGGGGGGGGGGGGGGGGGGGGGGGGGGGGGGGGGGGGGGGGGGGGGGGGGGGGGGGGGGGGGGGGGGGGGGGGGGGGGGGGGGGGGGGGGGGGGGGGGGGGGGGGGGGGGGGGGGGGGGGGGGGGGGGGGGGGGGGGGGGGGGGGGGGGGGGGGGGGGGGGGGGGGGGGGGGGGGGGGGGGGGGGGGGGGGGGGGGGGGGGGGGGGGGGGGGGGGGGGGGGGGGGGGGGGGGGGGGGGGGGGGGGGGGGGGGGGGGGGGGGGGGGGGGGGGGGGGGGGGGGGGGGGGGGGGGGGGGGGGGGGGGGGGGGGGGGGGGGGGGGGGGGGGGGGGGGGGGGGGGGGGGGGGGGGGGGGGGGGGGGGGGGGGGGGGGGGGGGGGGGGGGGGGGGGGGGGGGGGGGGGGGGGGGGGGGGGGGGGGGGGGGGGGGGGGGGGGGGGGGGGGGGGGGGGGGGGGGGGGGGGGGGGGGGGGGGGGGGGGGGGGGGGGGGGGGGGGGGGGGGGGGGGGGGGGGGGGGGGGGGGGGGGGGGGGGGGGGGGGGGGGGGGGGGGGGGGGGGGGGGGGGGGGGGGGGGGGGGGGGGGGGGGGGGGGGGGGGGGGGGGGGGGGGGGGGGGGGGGGGGGGGGGGGGGGGGGGGGGGGGGGGGGGGGGGGGGGGGGGGGGGGGGGGGGGGGGGGGGGGGGGGGGGGGGGGGGGGGGGGGGGGGGGGGGGGGGGGGGGGGGGGGGGGGGGGGGGGGGGGGGGGGGGGGGGGGGGGGGGGGGGGGGGGGGGGGGGGGGGGGGGGGGGGGGGGGGGGGGGGGGGGGGGGGGGGGGGGGGGGGGGGGGGGGGGGGGGGGGGGGGGGGGGGGGGGGGGGGGGGGGGGGGGGGGGGGGGGGGGGGGGGGGGGGGGGGGGGGGGGGGGGGGGGGGGGGGGGGGGGGGGGGGGGGGGGGGGGGGGGGGGGGGGGGGGGGGGGGGGGGGGGGGGGGGGGGGGGGGGGGGGGGGGGGGGGGGGGGGGGGGGGGGGGGGGGGGGGGGGGGGGGGGGGGGGGGGGGGGGGGGGGGGGGGGGGGGGGGGGGGGGGGGGGGGGGGGGGGGGGGGGGGGGGGGGGGGGGGGGGGGGGGGGGGGGGGGGGGGGGGGGGGGGGGGGGGGGGGGGGGGGGGGGGGGGGGGGGGGGGGGGGGGGGGGGGGGGGGGGGGGGGGGGGGGGGGGGGGGGGGGGGGGGGGGGGGGGGGGGGGGGGGGGGGGGGGGGGGGGGGGGGGGGGGGGGGGGGGGGGGGGGGGGGGGGGGGGGGGGGGGGGGGGGGGGGGGGGGGGGGGGGGGGGGGGGGGGGGGGGGGGGGGGGGGGGGGGGGGGGGGGGGGGGGGGGGGGGGGGGGGGGGGGGGGGGGGGGGGGGGGGGGGGGGGGGGGGGGGGGGGGGGGGGGGGGGGGGGGGGGGGGGGGGGGGGGGGGGGGGGGGGGGGGGGGGGGGGGGGGGGGGGGGGGGGGGGGGGGGGGGGGGGGGGGGGGGGGGGGGGGGGGGGGGGGGGGGGGGGGGGGGGGGGGGGGGGGGGGGGGGGGGGGGGGGGGGGGGGGGGGGGGGGGGGGGGGGGGGGGGGGGGGGGGGGGGGGGGGGGGGGGGGGGGGGGGGGGGGGGGGGGGGGGGGGGGGGGGGGGGGGGGGGGGGGGGGGGGGGGGGGGGGGGGGGGGGGGGGGGGGGGGGGGGGGGGGGGGGGGGGGGGGGGGGGGGGGGGGGGGGGGGGGGGGGGGGGGGGGGGGGGGGGGGGGGGGGGGGGGGGGGGGGTACATTAACAATGGGAGTAATTGATGGAATGTGTAGTCACAAAGAGATGCATCCTCATTATCCTCATAGGAAATGATATGATACCAAAGACAGCAACTCAACTTGAACTGTATTATTACTTCATTTTATCAGTGGCTATAACAGTGGCAAACCGGTGCCTCAATTTATTAGCAGCCTTAGATTAACATGCAAAACAATACCACTTTCTCATCACAGTAGCTAAACAGTAGCACAACAGCAATAGAGATGACAAAGCTCAATCATATGGATGAAATCCGTGGGCCGGTACCAACCTTTGTCAGGAGGCTTATTCTGTAGAGCATATAGAAGAAGCACTTCTCGGGAGCCATCCTTTATTATCTAATGTGGTTGCTATGCTTACTATATACTCCTCGATTAGTTTAATGTTTCCAACATCTTCTTGTGCAGTTCCACTAAAATATATGTTATCTTCAAACAAGATCCCTATTTGCACAAGTAGAGATAATTACATATTACATTAAGAGTGGCATCAAATCACAGTGGCAAAACAATTGCTCATTCCAGCCTTAGCAATAAATTAAGATGCAAAACTATATCATTACTTGTGTCATCGCAGTTCCAGTGCTTCATTACAGCACTGAGTTAATTTTTGTTCTTCTTCCGCTTGTTCTTCCCCTTCATCACTTGGTTGAATAACAGACAAGCTTCGCCTTCAATGTAAGATTTGGCATGTCAATTAGGGAGCACAAGTATATCACTAAATAAAAACATTAATTTTCTGATGTCAGTAGCAAAATAGAGGCCAACAATTATGAATATCATTATCTTACCTCAATGGGATATTACGATGCACATACAGATTGGAAGTATGGTCTCCTTTTGTGCAGTTCACTAAAATCAAGCAACATTACCGTATACGTAGCACAACATATAAAGCACACTACACAATCATGTGGAAGAAGGCCAGTACTGACCTCTCATGACTCAAAATTCAAACAACTCACACGAAGAAGATCTGAAACAAATTTGCCAACCTGGATAGGAAGTTCGATCTCCTGTTGTGCAGTTCCACTAAGATCAAGCAATCAAACAACGTTATCGGTGTGACATTTTAGTTGAACTGCACAAAACACTCTTAAAACAAAAATGTTTTGTGTAGTGCAACAAAAGGCCGCAATAGCAATGAGGTGAAGTAGATAACCTTGTTTACACAGAGGTGCAAAGGAAACAATTACTGGCCAATAACGGTGGATGACACAGAAGCCCACAAAAGAAGCATCTAACTTATCTAAATGGGAAAGAAAGCAAGACAACAACATTTCTCAAACAGTGGCATTGATTCATATTAACAGAGAGGTTATATTATCAATAAAATTTGTTAAACATGTAATTTTCTTTTAACTATGGCATTGCTTCAATTTTCCAGTGACATTATTAGATTAACAAAAGCTAAAGAGTTGTATGGAATAGTGGACGCACCAACACCATGTGCATCCACCGATGTATAAAGGGGTGATGCACAGTCTGTTGCAACAAACAACCAAGGAGCATATTTGTGTTGGTCCCATTTTTTTTCTCTTTAGACACCTTTCCCTATGTGAGGGCAGCAAATCTAGTCCTGCTCAAACTCTACAGCCTTGTCCCCCACCCACAGAAAGATCAGTTCCTTATAGATATGTGTACTGCGTTTGTCATTGTTTTCCATTTTTGACCAACATAGGTGTTGGATAGCCAGTCTGTACTACTTTCCCCCTTCCTTTCCTCTTTGAACCACATCCTAGATTCATGCTATACAACTTTCCCCCCTACTTTCCTGTTTGATCCAACACCTAGATTCAAGTGCATAAGCAAAAATAATCCACATGTAGCTAGAGCAATGCCTGTGGATTAAGTAAATTATACCTTAAGGTTCTCGGGGTGTGGCTCTATGGGCGGTCGAAGGCCGATTTGCCCACACTATGTACGACAGCAAGGAAGAAGGGGTCGGAGGCCCTCACACGCAGCCACTGGGTGAAAGAGAATAGCAGCGTCGGCAGTGGATCCCCTCCCTCACCCACGGCGACAACGTTAAGCCTCCTTCCCTTCCCCGGCGGACGGGATCCTACCGGCTCTTTGACCAGCAGTGAGGGGAGGGGGGGGGGGGGGGGGGGGGGGGGGGGGGGGGGGGGGGGGGGGGGGGGGGGGGGGGGGGGGGGGGGGGGGGGGGGGGGGGGGGGGGGGGGGGGGGGGGGGGGGGGGGGGGGGGGGGGGGGGGGGGGGGGGGGGGGGGGGGGGGGGGGGGGGGGGGGGGGGGGGGGGGGGGGGGGGGGGGGGGGGGGGGGGGGGGGGGGGGGGGGGGGGGGGGGGGGGGGGGGGGGGGGGGGGGGGGGGGGGGGGGGGGGGGGGGGGGGGGGGGGGGGGGGGGGGGGGGGGGGGGGGGGGGGGGGGGGGGGGGGGGGGGGGGGGGGGGGGGGGGGGGGGGGGGGGATTGTTTTAAATTGTGCATGAAACGGAACTCTTTATTTAACGTACTAGTGAAGAAAAATATTAGGGCAATGCTAATACGCGAAGAAAATTTAATGCTTGAAGGAGTCAATTCGCAATTAACGCTCCACGCCTCCCGGTCGCACTTACTATCGTTTACATGTGGTACATGACCCTCTGAAGTGAACAACAACTAAACCACACACGGTGAAAATATCGGGAAGGTGGGTTGCACCATCCTCCAATTTTAAATATTTTCGAGAAATTCAATTTTAATTATTTTGTATGTACAATTTGCTCTCTTCCAATAATTTTGGGCACTTGTATTCGGTCTAAGTCAGTGTGCCACTGTATCTCGTACTACTACCTCCGTCCAGGTTTTTATGCCACGTCATATATTTTTTTGTCAAAGTTTGACCAAAAAATTTAACTACTCCCGCCTTTCCGGTTTATAGGGCTTAAATTTGAAATCTCATCAACCAAGGCAGATGATGAGTGGAGAAATGTACTCCATCTCGTAGTTTACAAAATTACTCAAACTTTAATCTGCATTAATTACAATATATTCATGGATGACCACTAAATGAGTAGGAACGGTTACATGCATTGGTGAACCGACTAGCCACTGGGCTAGCTAGGGCCGAGCCCGGACGGTGGCCGGCCGTGTCTTTGCCGGCGAACCGCCGACGAGATAGATCCGAGTGGCTAGAGGTGGATTCAGTACCTGCATGTGACATGGAGGCATTGCCATTGTTGTGTGACCCAATACCCGAACAATCTATGTCAAGGCACAGTCGCAGGCGGTCGGAATGCTCCAAATCCGGCAGCCGCGTGCGTCAAATCCCGTGGCCGCAGATATAGTGGTTGACCACCAGCACCAGGACGAGAGAGGCACAGATCCTGCCGTCGTGCTGCCATTGGTTGGGCTATAGTGCAGGGTAGCGACTATGTCTCCGACGGACATGCGTGTACCTCTTCTCTTCTTGTACGTACTCCATTTATCTCACTTCCTGTGGTTTCCCACTCCCATGATATTCCTATTCTATGAACCTGTGTGTGCGTGTGTCTGTTTTTTAACAACGTGTGTGTGTTATAGAGAGTGAAACATCGACCTACAGAGAGATGGTGTGTACTACTCCCTCCATCCCATAATGTAAGACGTTTTTGCAAGCTAAACTAGCTTGTAAAAATGTCTTACATTGTGAGACAGAGTTGTAGTACTAAGATTTAGCCGCGAGAGTCGGTGCATCCTCTCATTTCTGGGCGTCCGGTTGGGACAGCTGCCATGCCCGCTCTTGACTGCCCTACACCACCCAAACCCCCTCCATTGCCCGCGCGTGCTTCCCACCCGAAACGGTCAGCGTCACCCTAGAGAATCGGTGCTACATTCATGTTCGGGCAGAGCAGACGCGACCTCTCACTGGCGCTTCCGTTGAAGGGCGAAGCGGACTCAACGAAGAGTGATGGTTGCTTTTTCCGTCCAACTTACTGCCGGGTCTATGTGATTAGACATCTCATTGGTCATTATTACTGAGGTGGTACGACCGTGCTGAGTCTCAGTTGTACTATACACTTTACTTTTGTGCATGACACATGCACCGGATGCTCGATGTCCCATGTTTCGGTGAATGGAGGTAGAGTGTCTCCACTCTTTTTCATTCTTCTATTCTGTGATAAAACTACAATTTTCTCCACTCTTACGGTGGAGGAGTGCGAAAGAAGCGAAAACACGGCAGCTCAGTGATTACATGGCCCACCTCACACTATCACCATATTTTCTGGACACCGTGCGATAACTAACTCTTCAGTATGTACACAATACTGTAATTTCTCAGCGAGATAAAATTGTATAATGCTATGAAGCTTTCAGCTTCTGTTTCATGTATCTTGCATCCAAGGTTGCCCCGTTGCAACATTCCATCAAATACAAAGGAGACTAACATGCATGCTATTGCATCTCAATGATTCACAGATCATAGCCAATATGTTCTCCCTCCGTTCCAAACTCAACTTTATGCCAACTTTGCCAACTTTAGTACAAAGTTGTACTAAAGTTGAGACACTTATTTTGGAACAGGGACAACTAAAGAAAAAAAAGATCCATGCAGTCCCTAGGCCTTGAACCCTAAACCCTAACCAGGCTTTAATTTGCTGGCGAGGTTGAACCTTTCGAAGGAATGAAGTTTGCAACCCTTTGACCATCGAATCATTTTGTGCAGTTTCACTAAAATTGAGCTGAGCATGCATGTGGCAAAGAAATTGAAGAAGTGTGATTAGAATAAGACTAGTGGCACTAGTTGATGAGGCATAAACTCATCACAAATACAGTAGAAGCCAGTAGGCGTACGTGCGGGGTAAATAAGTAGAGAAATATCCACATGGAGCGATGTGGGCAGCTGGGGCAGTGGTGCAAGCCGACTGTAAAGGAAGTTGTACCTGAGGGATGTCGGGATGTAGCTAGGAGGGCGGCAGGAGGCGGCATTTGCCCACGTCGCGGCAGTGACCAAGGGACGAAGGCAACCGCGCCGGCTTTGTGAGAGAGAATGGCGGGGACCCCTGATCAAGATGCGTCGACAGTGGGTTTTCGCCCTTGCCGACAGCGACCGCATCTACACAAAACATCCTCCCCTTCCCCCGGCGGACGTGATCCGCCCGGATGTGTGACTAGAGATGTGGCCACGGTCATTTTGTGCGAGAGAGTGCGAAGAGAGCAACCCCAGCAAGCAACCGTGTAGGCTCCTGGCTATGTATATAGTGGAGCGGTTTCTTTTTTCTCCATATGAACCTATTTGTATTGCGTACGTGCCACTGAAAAAAAATATTTATAAATAACGCGGCACCGTTCATGCATGGTTCCCGACCCTCCATTAAGTGAGTAACTACTACACGGGTCAAATTATCACATGGGCCGCATCTTCGTACAGAAATGAGCTCCACCGTCTCACGTGTGTGGTTGGGGAAGACGCAAAGAGTACTAATACGTGCGTGGGTGCATGCACCTCTTCTTTTCTAGCATGGTTATTAAAAGTATAGCCAACAACTCTACCATGCGGTTATTAAATGGGAAAAGAGTATAGGCAGTAATAATGACAAAATGAGCTGTCAAATCGCGAGGCCCACCTTTCCCTAAGTTTGATTGAGGAAGCAGCCATCATTTCACTCCTCATTGAATATCCATCCGTTGCTACCTCCGCAACATGGTTAATAATATAGCCATGTCAATCACGATGTAGAAATATCATTCACTGATACAATAGGGCTGGCTATAAGGCTGGTGAATTTTTTTACTTTGTCTCTTTCTCTTTTTCTCTCATTTACTGATTTTATATAGGAGCACATGTAGAGGATGGCTATTCCTTTCGATGGGACTTCTTCATGGGGTTTAAGACAAAGCATCTCCGATTATTATTCCCGCTGCCCACCACTCTGAATCATGCCATCTATGATACGTACTTGTATGATACTCCCATTGCAATAATGAGGTCCACTAGGTCTAGCACATCCTGTGAGAAGGAAACTGTCACGCAAAACATACATTCTTGTTGCCTTCTTCCTCATATAGTATGTTACTAGTAGTACTACTACTCATTCTCCTATAAACCTTGCGCTCGGCATCTAAAAAATATTAACCTGTGCTTGGCTCTTCGCCTCTTCGGGAAGTCGAACAATGATGGTACTACAATATATGGTTCTGGCTATCTGACACCAAATGAATTGCTGCACGTCCACCACGTGGGCGAGGGAGAGTGCGTACTACTATGTCCGTTTCAATATGGACTACATACGGAGCAAAATGAGTGAATCTACACTCAAAAATACGTCTATATACATCAGTATTTGGAGTATGTAGTTCATATTGAAATATGCTAAAAGACTTATATTTCAAACAATATGATAATCTCTCTAACCAAGGTAGGGATGAGGAGTATACGTCTAACGGAGGGAGTAGTAAAATCTTATCCTCGTCGTGCGAGCCACCTCGCGCGTGGGTGAGGGAGCAGGCGTAGGAGTAGTAAGCAAGCTTCTCCTCGTCCTGTGACTCTGCGAGCCACCGCGCCCGTGGGCGGGGGAGAGGGCGTACTAAGCAAGCTTCTCCTCATTGTACGAGTTGACGGGACACATCAAAAGTAGTACATAAGTGCCAACTTTCCGGTCTATATGGCTCAATTTGGAATCTCCCTAACCAAAATAGATGCCGAGTGGTGGAATAAATCTGTTACTACCATAGTTCGCAAAAGTACTGAACATGTGATAGTGAACGGAGGGAGTACGATACCATTAGTACAAGTACAGTTCTTTTGGAAGGGTTGTAGTAGTGCCTCCCATTCACATGTTCACATTTCAAGCTTTAATAAAAATGTTACATGCAAGGATTAAGAGAAAACTCAGCAATGCATGTACTCCCTCAATCCATATAGGGTCTAAAATGCATTTTCGAGGCTAACTTTGACCACATGTTAGAGCAATAATATGACATGCAACTTGCACAAATCATACCATCAAATTCATACGTGGTCATTGTACTGCTAACACATGCATGCGTTGCAATTAGTACGTACATGATACAGTAGTAAACACTCACTATCTAGTAGTACTAGTTCATTACTTGGTTTAGATTTGGAATTGAGGCCCATAAACCGGAAGGGGGAGAATATTATTTTCTGGTACCATCCCCATACGGCCATACTTGATGTTTCAGAGAAGGGTTATATGCCTTGCTGCAACAGTACTGTCCAATCTTCACGTGTGGTGTTTTTCTTGGAAAATTATTACCAGAGGATTCTACGATGTGTGAAATGATATGTTGTTCGTGCGACCAACTTACTACTGGAAAGGTGTGGCTTTGAGATTTGATGGCTCATTAGTAGTATTCCTTGCGGTTGTGCACTCATAATTTGGTGCATGGCACATGAACCCGGATGCTGGATGTCCCACATATCGAGGAAAGGAAGTTTTGTGCTCCTAGAATGGTTTCTCGCAATGCTATCGACCTTTCAGCATTTGCTTATATATACTGTGCTAGTAAATAAAATTTCTCAGCGAGATAAAGTTATACTAGTACAATGCTATGAAGCTTTCAGCTTTTCTTTCATGTGTCTTGCCTTGAAGGTTTTCTTGTTACAACATTCAATCAAATACAAAGGAAACTAACATGCATGCTAATGCATATCAATGATTCACGTATCAGACCCAATATTTACTTCACAAGTTAAGACAAAGTTGTGAGAAGGTGTACAAATAAAGAAAAAAAATGATTGATCAGGTCCCGAAGCATGCTTTCATTTCCTGGCCACACTGGACATGTTGGTAGCCATTTTCACATGGCTCATTGATACCCGCCAAGACATGTAGCAGTTGGATGCATGCACCCCACCATTTTGTGTAGTTGCACTAAAATGGAGCTGAGCATCCCTGTAGACAAGCATATTGAATAAGTGTGATTGCAATAATAGTGGCACTGTTGATAAAACATGGAAAGTACACCGGGTAAGCTACATTACATTATAGGCAAAGAACTAGAGAAGATCCACATGCAATGACGTGGGAAGACGGGCGGTGGAGCAAGGCCAGTTCCAGAGCAAGCTGTACCTGAGGGTCATCGAGATGTAACAAGGAGGGCGGCGGCCGGTGCGATCTGCCCATACTGCAGTAGTGAGCAAGGGGCAAAGGCACTACCGCACCGGAGCTTGCTTAGAGAGAACGACGGGTACCGCAGATCGGGACGTGCCGGCAGTGGGTTTCTTGCATCGACGCTGGCGACCAGAGCAACATTGCACATCGTCCCTTTCCGCCGGTGGACTGGATCCGGCCGGATCAGGGACTAGCAAAGAGAGAGAGAGAGGCCACCGCCATCTTGTGTGAGAGAGTAGAAGAGATCGACCCCAACAAGCAAGCATTGAGGATCCTGCCTATATTATTGTCGGGGGGATGGCCCCCGGGCAGGCAACGGAACCCGGATCCTTTTCAAAAACATCGGGGCTAGCGACACCCCTCGATCCAGCTTGCCCCTAGCATTCTCCCTAGCTCAACCCAGCCAGGTGCTGCGACCCGGCCAGCCTGCTGGCACATGCCAGCCAGTCCCAAAAAGTCAACCTCCTGCGACAAGTAAGCATGGCTACAGTGCGCCCCCCTTTGCGCCGTCCCCGGCGGCGCGGCAGTCGTGCCGACCAAGCCACCGCCTGGGGCGGCCGGCATCCCGGAGGCGCGACTCTGTAGCAAGGCGGCACTGTCTGTCCCATGACGCCCGATGAGGCGTGCCAGAGTGCCAACCAGCCGGCCGCACCCATGCCTGGCGGCCCCGGTACGGCCCGCACCTGGCGGACCCGGCGAGACCCGCACCCGACGGACCCGGCAGACCCGGCGGCCCCCACTGCCGGCTCCTAGACACTGACATCAAGGCCCCGCGCCCATGTAACATTACCATTGTAACCCCGGGGGCCAGCCTATAAGACCCCCCGGTGCCCCTCCATGCAAAGGATCGACCACCAGTAGAACACACACACACACGCACACACACGGAGAAGGAGTAGCCTATGCACTGGCCTGTCTTCCTTCCTCCCCAGAACAGCTCAGGGAGCAAGCCTACATCCACCTCATATAAACCACACTCGGTAGGACTAGGGGTATTATCTCTTCGGAGAGCCCCGAACCTGGGTACGTCTTGTGTCTCACGCTCGCTCGTACCGACCTCGCCTCTGGAGCCCACCGGTGCCCTCGTGCCTGTTCCTCTCTTTAGCCATCCCATGGCATCTGCCATGAGATCACCATGATAGTTGGCGCCCACCATGGGGCAGCTCAAAGCACCGACTGGAGACACGTTCCAGACGGGTCCCTCCACTGACTCCGGCGAGCCCTTCATGCACGACCTAGTCCCCGCGCTCGGCGCAGTGCTGGGCGGCTTCGCTGGCACGTCCGTCGTACCCTTCGGCGCACCGCGCGTCTCCATCGCGCTTGTCCCCGATGAGTGAGGGAGTCCTAGATAAGGGGGTTCTCGAGCATCTGGGCTATGTGACATGGGCCGGACTGATGGGCCGTGAAGATACAAGATAGAAGGCTTTTCCCACGTGTCCAGATGGGACTATCCTTGGCGTGGATAACAAGCTTGGTGGCTAATCGTGTAGCTTCCTTTCTCTGTAAACTGACTTTGTACAACCCCAGCCCCCTCCGGTGTCTTGTAACCCCTATACTCATCAAGTACAATCAAGCAGGACGTTGGGTTTTACCTCCATTAAGAGGGCCCGAACCTGGGTAAACATCGTGTCCCCTGTCTCCTATTACCTTCGATCCTCAGACGCATAGTTCGGGACCACCTACCCGAGATCGGTCGGTTTTGACACCGACATTGGTGCTTTCATTGAGAGTTCCTCTGTGTCATCGATAGAAGGATTGATGGCTCGTCTTGTCATCAATGACAGTATTACTTCTGGAGGAGCCCTAGTTTTAGGGCAGATCCTCCGGCTTGGCAGCTTCACCATGGGCGCCCGTTCGGCCGTTAAGCCAGACGTGGTCCCCCAAGTCACCAAAAATCATCTTCATATCGGCCCTGAGTACTCCGACAAGATGGATCCGGCAGACTTATCGTCTTTGAACGAGCTACTAGATCGCATCGCCGCCCTTGGGGTCGCAACTGACTATGATCGGATTGGGCTTAAACCCGATCAGAGAGAAATCAAATCTCAGCCGATCACCCATCTGGTAGCAGTCCTCGAGGAACAAGCCGACGATAACTCTTCTCCTATATTGAGAACAAGCTATGTTCAGATTTTTGAACCCAGCGATCCGGATACCCCTCTTCGGAAGAACACTCCCTGTCCTCTGAACGCAAAATTGGGCATCAAGCCTGAGAACTCCCAGCACGCTCCGGATCCCGGGCTGGTAACCTCCGAAGTTCTTCAAACTCCGGATTCCATAGTGGGGTAGGGTTCGGATTTAAACCCGTCCACCCACCACAAGCAATATTCCCCAAACAATTCTGATCCTCCGGATATATGCGACCTAATGTATGTACGGCATCAGCCTGAGGAAACAGTCCATCACTTCTGGGCTAGATTCCTCCTTGTTAAAAACAAGATCAGAGATTGCTGCGACGACGACGCGATTTCAGTATTTTACAACAACTGTACGGAAGAGGGAATCCTTAATGCCCTCAACCGCCGTCGCATACTGCACTTCGCAGATTTGGCACACATAATTCAGAAGTACTGCGCAATGGAAAGCTCTTGGAAAGCGCAGGCAGCCTGCTGGGAACCTCAGACCTTTAAGCCATCTCCCGGACAGGAAAAAAGGATGCACCCTTGCGGGGCACCTAATCATCATCCCACGGACAAGAAAATCAATCCCTTAACGGGACACAGAACTGTCCTTGAGGAATGGCTCGACAGGCCCTGTCAAATACACACGATGCTGGATACCAAACCAACATATAGCCTTCGAGCATGTTGGATACTCTGGCAAGTGGCCAAGAGCGGGGAAAGTATCCTCACCAACACAATCCCAGAGAAGTACCCCTTTGAGGACGACGATCTCAAAGTATTTACGGTCTTCGAGAGCTTTTCTTCAAATAATCGGCGTAAAAGGGCGGTTCGCGACCTCGCCGAAGTCTGCCAAGTTGCAGCAATAAATCCTTGGAACGATACAGTGATAACTTTCAAACGATACGGCGATAACTTTCAACGCCGACGGCGAACCAAGATCCCGATCAGTCCGAGCACCAGCCGCTTTAGTTCTAAACCCAATTGTAGATGGCTTTCGGCTTACTAAAGTACTCATGGACGGGGCCAGCGGATTGAACCTCATCTACGAGGACACGCTCGACAAAATGCAAATAGACAAGAGCCGCATCGAGCAGAGCAGTACAACCTTTCGAGTCATTATCCCCAGCCGAGAGGCACGGTGTTCGGGAAAAATAAAACTTGATGTGGTATTCGGCACGCCTGAGAACTACAGGTCCGAAGAGTTAATCTTCCAGGTGGCACCTTTCAACAGCGGATATCACGCCCTGTTGGGGCAAGATGCATTCACACGCTTTCAAGCTATACCTCATTACGGGTACATGAAGCTCAAAATGCCCGGGCCCAACGGAGTTATCACTATCGCCAGTGATCCGGACATAGCACTCCGCGCCGAAAACAAAACCGCATCCCTGGCCCTCGAGGCACTATCCGAGGCCCTGGCGGCCGAAGAGCTCACTGCTCTGTGCTCCACAGTGGATAGAGATGACGTAATTCTTGACAAAAGGCCAAAATCCACTTCTTTCAAACCAGCAGACGAAATAGTCAAATTTCAAGTTCACCCGACGGACCCCAAAAAGACAGCTTCCATTGGGGCACAGCTGGATTCGGTGGTCGATACCGCATTACGCGCGTTCCTGCGCGAGAATTGGGACATCTTCGCCTGGCACCCTTCAGATATGTCAGGAATCCCATGCGAACTGGCCGAACATAGTCTCAATATACTAAAGGGATACAAACCAGTCAAGCAAACGCTGCGGCAATTTTCGGAACCCAAACGACAAGCTATGGGGGAGGAGCTAGCCAAGTTACTTGAAGCCGGGTTTATCAGAGAGATCAAACATTCGGAATGGCTAGCAAACCTGGTCATGGTGCCGAAGAAGGATAAATCCTGGCGCCTAAGTGTCGATTTCAAAGACCTTAATAAGGCTTGCCCTAAGGACCCCTTCCCACTACCTCGCATCGACCAGATTATTGATGCAACTGCAGGACACGACTCACTGTGTTTCCTCGATGCATACTCCGGATACCATCAAATTAAAATGAAGGAATCCGACTAGGCCGCAATGGCATTTATCACCCGTATGGGCCTTTCTGCTTCAACACTATGCCTTTCGGGCTCAAAAACGCCGGCGCCACTTACCAACGCATGATTCAAACATGCCTGGAAAAGCAAATTGGCAAGACATTTGAGGCATATGTAGATGATGTAGTCATCAAAACTAAGCATGTTGAATCATTGGTGGAAGACTTACGCCTGACATTCAACAACCTCCGAACATACGACATACGGCTCAACCCGAAAAAGTGCGTTTTCGGCGTTCCCGCAGGAAAACTGCTTTGGTTCATTGTTTCCAATAGAGGGATCGAAGCAATTGGCAACACCAACAGACCTCAAGCAGGTCCAAAAAATAGATGGGTGCGTGGCAGCTTTGAGCCGTTTTATCTCCAGATTGGGAGAAAAAGCATTGCCACTTTATCGCCTGCTCTGACGCACCGACCACTTTGCATGGACGGACGCGGCAACAGCCGGACTGGAAGAAATAAAAACTTTGTTAGCAAGCAACCCAATCCTTGCCGCACCAAACATCGATGAACCTATGTTGCTTTACATATCGGCAACTCACCAGGTGGTGAGTGCGGTGCTCGTCGTCGAGCGAGAGGAAGAGGGACATAAATTCCCACTCCAAAAACCAGTGTACTACGTATCGGCAGTCCTTACACCATGCAAATCCCGATACCCACATTATCAAAAGATAGCATATGTGGTCTTTATGGCATCCCGGAAATTGCGACACTACTTTCAAGAGTGTTCGATCACGGTGGCTTCTAAAGTACCACTCAATGACATTATAAACAACCGAGATGCCACCGGGCGGATTGCAAAATGGGCCATTGAGCTCTTACCATTTGAAATAACATACAAACCACGCCGAGCCATTAAATCTTAGGTGTTGGCTGACTTCGTCGCCGAGTGGACAGAGGCCGAACTCCCTAAAGAGTACAACACGTATTCCAACTGGGTGATGCACTTTGACGGCTCTAAAATGTTAGTCGGACTGGGGGCTGGTGTTGTTTTGACATCCCCCACAGGAGACACAGTCTGTTATGTGTTACAGATATTGTATACTGACTCTAATAATGCAGCCGAATACGAGGCTCTATTGCACGGTCTCCGGATGGCCGTCTCCATGGGCATACAATGCCTCGAGGTGCGCGGAGATTCAAACCTCGCAATATCCCAAATAAATGGAGAATTTGATGCAAAAGATCCGAAGATGGCGGCTTACCACAACGCCGTACTCAAAATATCAGCTCGGTTTAAGGGGCTTGAGTGTCATCACGTGGCCCGAGAGAGTAATCAGGCAGCGGACATCCTTGCGCGCTTAGGCGCTAAACGCGACCCCGTCCACCTAACACCTTTGTGGAAAGACTCTTTAAGACATCCATGGTGTGGCAGGATGAGAACGGCAACACTGGTCTGGAGCCGGTCATTCCCCCAGATGCCGAACACAGTTCCGATATCCTCGGGGGCTCGGGCACTGACATAACACCGTCGGCCCACGAAATCATGGCTGTAATTGCCCCGTGGACTGAACCTTTCCTGGCCTACCTTGTTAGGAAGGAGCTCGCTGATGATCAGACTGAGGCCCGTCATATAGTTCGCTGCTCGAAAGCCTACAAAGTTCATGAACGAGAACTGTACAAGAAAAGTACTACCGGAGTCCTTCAAAGATGTATCTTCGAAGAAGAGGGACGGCAGCTCTTGGCCGAAATACACACTGGTCTTGGCGGCCATCACGCCGCAGCTCGGGCCCTTGTAGGGAAGGCCTTTCGTACAGGTTTCTTTTGGCCCACGGCCCGAGCAGATGCACAGGACCTCGTACAGCGCTGCGTTGGGTGCCAGCTTTTTGCCAATCAAAGCCATATGCCGCCCACTACCCTACGAACAATCCCCATTACTTGGCCTTTTGCGGTTTGGGGGCTAGACATGGTCGGACCCCTTAAAGGGGGAAGCCATAAGAAGAAATATTTGCTGGTTATGGTCGACAAGTTCACTAAATGGATAGAGGCCAAATCAGTCAAAATGGCCGAAGCCGGACCGGTGATAGACTTTATATCCGGTGTCGTACACCGTTATGGTGTCCCGCACAGTATTATTACTAACAACGGCTCTAACTTTACAGCCGACGAGGTGAAAACTTGGTGTGCTAATCTGGGCATTAAGCTCGATTACGCCTCCGTGTATCACCCTCAAACAAATGTTCAAGTTGAACGGGCTAATGGCCTGATAATGAGCGGCATCAAACCCAGACTAGTACGATCCTTAAAGGAATCGGATAAACACTGGGTCGAGGAGCTCGACTCCGTACTCTGGGGGTTGCGGACCACGCCCAATCGCACGACCGGATACACACCGTTCTTCATGGTGTACAGCGCAGAGGCTGTCTTACCCTGCGATATTATTCATGACTCACCTCGAGTGCGCATGTATGAGGAGAGAGAGGCCGAGCTCGATTGGCAGGACAATTTAGACGGCCTGGAGGAGGAGCGCAATGTTGCAAAAGCCCGTTCCGCATTCTACCAACAACAAGCTCAAAGATACCAAAGCAGAGAAGTGCAGGCAAAGACTTATAACGTCGGTGAACTCGTTTTACGCCTACCAGAGAAGAAAAAGGACAAGCTCAAGCCCAAATGGGAGGGTCCCTTCATTATAGATGAAGTTCTCACTGGAGGAGCCTATCGCCTTCGCAATGCATCGGACAATCGCTTAGAGCCGAACCCATGGAACGCAGCCAGGCTCCGAAGATTCTATGCCTAAGTCCGGACACATACATTTGTTCGTTCCCTTTCTCTCCCTTTAAATTTTTTCATTTTGTTTTCTTTTTATACGATCTCTAGCTCGTGTTCGGGTCAGCTGCACACTTGAAGGGTATACATCCTTAAATGTACATACCCCACAATACCTGGGGGCTTCTTTTCATAAGAAGCTTATTATTATTAGAGCATCAAGCTCGCCGTATATATGTGTCGTCTGCTCATATATGTCCTTTTTCGCCATTATATGCACCTCTATGACTTAAGTTTTTGCCAAGCTGGGTTGCCTGGCTCCTGTGCTTATGCCCTACGTTCCCGCTTGTTCGGCTAGGGCATAAAGGGAGCACCTATGCGATTGTTACAACCGGGTCATCCGGATATGTACCTCAGACGGGTGAAGCCAAAAGCTAGCGTTCTTAAGGGAATAATTGGTCGGCGGACAAAAGACAAACTGCCCTTGTTGCAATATAAAGCCCCCAAGATATAAAGCGTAAAAGTGATTTTTTAGCATCACAGCTCAGGCATGCACAAATACGCATGCTGACCCAGGGAAAGGAACTTCTAATGGAACTATTCTCTCTGGAAGATGTTTCTTACGTTCAAATGTAATATAACATAACTCCCCGAATACAACTTGTCTGTTCAAGCACTTATGACCGGACTGCCTGGTTTCCGAACATACTTTGGTATTTACCGTCGGTATAGTATTCGGAAACACTCCAACCCTTGGGCTTCGGAGGTTGAAGCGGAAAGTCTGCCATGACAATCGTTTAACAATTCGGGTAGAGATAAGCTTGGCGATACAAGTACATTGTTACATGGAATCAAAAGCTTCTTCTTCTAAATCATCTAATAGGTTGTCTAGTTTACAGTCCTGTTGTCAAAATTTGGCGGCTATTTTTACTTGGTCATATACCAAGTTGAATGGAATTTCTTGTCCGTCTGGTCCCCTCGGTCCGACCCGGGCCATATGATTCGGATCAAGTCCGGTATACCGCGTTTTCACCATGGCCCAGGCCTCTCGTGCACCTTCTCGGCATGCTGATACCTTCCATAGTCCAAAACGGCGCCGAGCTCCCTTGAACAAATTCACGAGCTCCTTCATACTTCCTGGAGGAGAATCGGCTGGCCATAGTGCCTTAGCCATGTTTCTCATTGCTTTTCGAGCTCGCTCGTGCACTTTGGACAGCTCTTGTAGCAGGTCGCCTTGAAACTTGGACCCTTCTTCCTCGGGCCGCCCAGTCAGCACACCTACAGAAACACACTTGTAAAACTTTCCATCAGGGGACCGTACGAAAGTCAGGATAAAAAGCATACTGAATATGCCGCCTTTTAGGTTTCTGTTCTCCTTCAAAGCATCAGATAATTGGGCTCTTACGTCCTTCAACTCTTCAGCCTGCTTGATGTTTGCATCCTGTAGGTTGTTTTTCTCATTAATGGTCCGTGTTAATACACGTTGACCAGCGGCTTCTTGCCCTTCGGCATGTTGTTTGTCTGCTTGAGCAGCCCTTAGCCTCTCTTCCAGCTGATCTATCGACCCTGCCAACAAAATGATGCATATTCAAATAAAATCATCATAGGCACGGAGTCATATTTCTGGGCTACTGTTGTACCTACCGTCAGGTGCCTTCTTGGATTTCTTCAAATTTTCCAGTTCGGCAGTGGCAACAGTTAGCTTAGTTCGGTATTCTTCTAGCTCCTTGGATAATATGTTATTTTTTTCCATGAGTACCTGATGGCGTGATGACTCTTAAATCAGTTGGGCCAACTGCTTCAAGACTCGGGGGCTACTGGCATATGATTATTAAATCTGCTCAAGAGTTCTTACCCGCATATCCTTTGAGAGCTGGTGAGTGGCTCTAGCAAGCCCATCCCGAGCAGCTCGGATGTATGCATCCGCTGAGCTGAAGGCGTTGAATGCCTCTTCGGTGAAATTCGGGTCGCGCATAGCCGTTCTCCATCGCCGATGATTCATTGCGCTCTCCACTTCGGAGTTGGTGACAGATACGTCATCCGAATCCTCTGGGAGATGACAATCCGGCATAGCACCCGTTTCAACCCCGGTCCTTGCGAAAGGGTTCGGGGCCGGATTAGCCTGCGCATGGCCGGCCAGGTCTCCGGATACAGTCCGTTGTACGCTCCTCCTATAATAGGGTATAGCAAGCAGCGTTACAGTCCGGTCTATCCACTGAGAGCATGTTACAAAATTATTATACCTCTTTGACGAAGGAGAAGGCCCAGTAGCATCATCGTTTGCCTTTCTTTTTGAAGGTTTGCCCAACGCGGGTGTCGTCTTCTTAGAGGACGCCTTTGCCGCAGTTCGATGAGACGAGCATCGCCCCTTGAAAGCACAATACAGTGCGGAGGGTGAGGCGCTAGGGGAAAACTCTTTTTGAGGAGATGTCTCCTGAATACTTACATGGGAGAAGGGAAGAAGGCCGGGGTAATTGGCTGTAATAGCCACTTCCGTGCCATCATAGCTCGCCTGATAAAAAAAACTCCCTCCTTAAGCTCTATATATATGTCCGGATCTTCTTCGTATACGGGATCTAAATCCTGAATATGGTCCTCTGGCTGCGGAGCGGGGCTGTGGATCCCCTTGACAATCTTCCTCCATTCCTGTCAAAAACAGCCGGATTAAATTTGATTAACATAGACTCTGGGGAAATATTGAGTAAAGCCAATAATGGAAAAGCTCACCCAGGGGATGGGGTTGTACATGGAAAAGCCTTCCCGACGTGTTAAACGAGCGAAGTCTTCCTTCTCCCCTTTGTATAGGTCGGCTAAGATGGCGGCCAGGGCAGCAAAATCGTCCGGACCCTTGCATAGACAACGGGAGGTATCGTCCTCCCTGTTGTAATGCCACATGGGAAAATCTCTGGATTGGAGTGGTTGGATGCATCGCGTTATGGGAATCGCCATAAACTCAATTATGGACAGCCCGGAGTTTGCAAGCACTCTGATCTTGTTTGCTAGTCCCGCGACCTTCGCGCTGTCTTCTTCCTCAAGGCTTCAGGGATGCCAGCTGGCACGCTTCTTTAAAGGAGCACTGGAGAATTCGGGAAGGCCGCGCCGGATTGGGTCCGGAAGAATAACGTCTTCAATATAAAACCACTCCGAGGGCCACTCTTCGAATGCCTTTTTCGGAGTGCCGGACAGGTATCCTGTTCCCGCTATGCGCCATACTTCAGCGCCGCCCGCCTCGAATATAGATCCCTTTTGGGAACGAGGGATGAGGCAGAAAAATTTCTGCCATAACTCGAAATGAGCCTCACAGCCTAGGAATAGCTTGCAAAGGGCAACGAAGCCCGCGATATGCAGGATGGACCCTGGCGTCAGATTGTGCAGTTGGAGACCGTAATACTCCAGGAGGCCTCTGAGGAAAGGGTGGATAGGGAATCCTACACCTCTCAGAAGGAAGGAAACGAAGCACACCAGCTCCTCTTTAGAAGGATTGGGGAAATTCTCCGCCAGGGCTTCACCGTTGTAGGATGTTAATCCAGCCCGAACGGAGACTAGATCCGGGGGAGGTAGATATCCCTGCGCCTGAAGTTCATTCAGATGGGCGCGGGATACGGAGCAGCTTTCATAGTCGCCTTTTTGAAGGCCGTGGGGGCGTGTGGAAGAGCCAGGAGCGCCGGCCATGTTTGGACGATTTCCTATGGCAGGTTCTGAGGATTTCTGCGTGGTGTGGGATGGCATTTGAGATCTAATCTCCTTAAATAGACTACATCCCTGCATGGTCAAGGGGTTATTTGTAAAAGATACTTGGACCGTTCGTATTCGTTCGACACATGGAAGCCGAGGCGACGGCAGCGAAGAATCAATATAACATTCAAGATATGGAGCCGAACTATCGTCAATCCGAAGTATAATGGAGAACCCGCCTTGCAAAGCCGAAGACATGAAGTCGGATACTGCATCGTCATTGAAGGCGAGTTCGGGGGCTACTGAGGGAGTCATGGATAAGGGGGTTCTCGAGCATCCGGGCTATGTGACATGGGCCGGACTGATGGGCCGTGAAGATACAAGATAGAAGGCTTTCCCCCGTGTCCAGATGGGACTCTCCTTGGCGTGGATAACAAGCTTGGTGGCTAATCATGTAGCTTCCTTTCTCTGTAAACCGACTTTGTACAACCCCAGCCCCCTCCGGTGTCTATATAAACTGGAGGGGTTGGTCCGTAGAGACAATCACAATTCTCATAGGCTAGACATCTAGGGTTTAGCCATTACGATCTCGTGGTAGATCAACTCTTGTAACCCTTATACTCATCAAGTACAATCAAGCAGGACGTAGGGTTTTACCTCCATTAAGAGGGCCCGAACCTGGGTAAACATCGTGTCCGCTGTCTCCTGTTACCTTCGATCCTCAGACGCATAGTTCGGGACCCCCTACCCGAGATCGGCCGGTTTTGACACCGACAATGAGTACCCCAGCGGGGTGCTCAACGTTACCGACTTACCCGTCCCCCTCGGCTGCGGCATCTCCAGCGATGTGGAGGATCTTTGCACCCGCGTGGAGGTGCTCATCACCTGATCCACCTCCACTTCGTCTAGCGCCTCAAAGAAGGCCGCCGCTGCCAAGGCCGCAGCTGCTCGCGCCAGCATGACCGACCCGCTGCGCGCCATGCTGCAGAACCTCAACATCCCCATCACCACCGACCTCGACGCCACCCAGGCTAGGGCCTGGCTCGACGAGGAGTGCATGCGCCTGCTGGATGAGGCCATGATGCTTGCTGCTACGCAGCGCTGGCTAGAGTCCATCCAGCGGGAGCGTGATGCCTAGTACGGCTTCACGCCGGCCTTCGCTGAGCCCAGCCGGGTCGCCGAGGTGCGGACCCGTGGCGCCACCATCGGCTGCACACTGGGCGCGGTCCCGCCCATCTACGACACCCCCGTCAAGAACATGCGCGCTGCGGAGGTGGCCGCAGAAGGCCTGGAGCTCCTGGAGGGCGAGGAGCTGCGGGAGCGCCTGCAGCACATGCGTGAGCTGCTCGGCGCTGCGAACACGCAGCAGGTGCGCCTTGAGGCCCCCGCGGCATCCGTCTCACATCGCACCAAGAACCTCGAGCCCTGGGACATGGCATCGTCTCCGCGCGCAACGAACCCTGGTCTGGGAGAACCTGAACCTAGCGTGACCGCGCCCTAACGGCTGGCGACGACCTGGGCAACGAGCCGGCTCCAAAAGTTTGGCGCCGGCAAGACCCTCCCCCGCCATCTGGCCAGCGTGGCCATCCAGCTTCAGCCGACCCGGCTCCCCACGTCTCGGTCGCGGGCTGGCTGGGCCCATGCGACATCAGTAACAAAGATGCCCGCCACCGCATCGAGCAGCTCGCCCTCTCCCTCAAGCTAGAAGAGGACAACGCGGTTGGTCCGACTTGCTTCGGCCCGCGCATCCATGACGAGCCCTTCCACAAGGGGTTCACGCTCCCCCGGGACACCCCCAAGTACAACGGGACCGTCAAGCCGAAGGACTGGCTCATCAACTACACCACTGCCATCGGCATCGCGGGCAACAACCGGAGTCTGGCTGTGTGCTACGCCCCGCTCATGCTGCAGGGTTCAGCCCGGACATGGCTGAATAGCCTGCCGGCTGGCAGCGTCAAGTCGTGGCTCGACTTTGAGCAGGCCTTCATGCGCAACTTCACCAGCACCTACAAGCGACCCCGTCCCAGCCAGCTCGCCATGTGCGTCTAGGGGCCGGACGAGACCGGTCGTCAGTACCTTGCGCGCTGGACCAAGCTCTAGAACAACTTCGAGGGGGTCCACGAGGTTCAGGCCATCCAGTACTTTCTGAGCGGCTACCGGGATGGCACCTTGCTCAAGCACAAGCTCCTGCGCTCCGAGCCGACCACCATGGTCGTGCTCATGGTCACGATGGACAACTATGCCAATGCCGACTCCGCCATGAAGATCCAAGTGGTGTTGGCCGAGGCCGACAAAGCGTTGCCGACACCGCCCTCCAAGCCAGCTGGCGAGAGCAGCCGCCGGCAGAACAACCAGCAGAACAACAAGTGCAAGGCCGAACAGTCGGCTCCCCACTATGACAACCAGCTCGTCGCTACCACCGATCAGGCGCCCATGGCCGAGACGGCCGGCAACCGACATCAGCGAACCGGCAAGACCGCATGGCAACCCGCCATGAGTTTCGAGAAGATGCTCGATGCCCCTTGCAAGCACCACAATGGCACGAGGCTGTCTACGCACATGCTCCAGCAGTGCGCCATCACCAATCGCATCATGAGGGGCGTCATCCCTCCGCCTCCTTCGCCGCCACCGGCTGTGGGGCAGCTGCCGCCTCCGCCGCCTCCTCCACCCTGGCGGCCGGGGCTATGTCCGATGACGCCTTCCCCAACCCAAACGATTATTATGTCGTATTCACCATCATGGGCGATGACAAGTGCAGCAAGCGCCTACTTCAGCAGGAGGTGAACACCGTTATCCCGGCCGTGCCAGAATACATGCATTGGTCGAAGCACCCGGTCACCTGGACCCAGGAAGACCACCCGGCCGCCATGCCCATGCCGGGTGGCTACGCCCTCGTCCTCGACCCCACCATAGTCGCTGCAAAGTGCACCTGCAAGTTCTCACGAGTCTGGCGCCAGCAGCATCAACATCCTCTATCGTGACACCATGACCAAGCTCGGCATCGAGGCCAAGCAGTTGGAGCTGACTCGAACGGTATTCCACGGCATTGTGTCGGGTCTCTCCTGCTCTCCCATCGGTCGGATCCGGCTCGACGTCCTATTCGGCACCAGCGACCACTTCCGGCGTGAGCCCATCTGGTTCGAGGTAGTAGACCTGTCCAGCCCGTACCACGCGTTGCTGGGCCGGCCCGCGCTTGCCAAGTTCATGGCGGTCCCCCACTATGCCTACCTGAAGATGAAGATGTC